>CAEGAG010250168.1:0-87905 GCA_903067065.1 Brachyrhaphis terrabensis
ACCCCGGGCCGGGAATCGAACCCAGAACCTTCTTGCTGCAAGGCAACAGTGCTACCAACTGCGCCACTGTGCAGCCCCACACCTAAATCTAGTTTTACAATTCCAGCAATACTAACTGAGTTTGAGCTGTTTTGTAGGGGATTAGTTGCATTAGTGGATTGTATTTATGGACATTGGAGAAAAAGTGTCTGAACTGTCAAATAAAATCCCAATATAGCAACTTGAAGTTTGTGGCTTTGATTCAGTAAAGAAAAAAATAATAATACGCAAGAATACTTTTTCAGGAGACGTGATTGTGTTTGGGACAAACAAAATCTCAAAGCTTGTGACGCCAAATTACAAAAAATAAAAATCTGTATAGTAAATTACCTGTCAGATAGTTTTAGTTTGAAGAATTTGCAACCAGAGGACTTTATTTGAACAATTACCTGCACATACACTGAGGTAATCTCAAAGGAGCTTCCTTGTCCCTCCCCTGTGGCTTATCAGTCCAAGTGGTCAAATGAACCTGGATCACACACCGAACAGCCGGACCCCAGGAGAATGTGCAGACGACTCTTCAAAACTCACTTGCAGTTCGAGTAGAGTATGCTGCGCTCTTTTGGAGATGTCCTGGAGGACCTCCTACACCGTGTGTACAGACGCAGCATTTTTTGTTGCTACAAACACATCCCCCTCAACCATAAGTCTCAGCAGACAGTAACAATTCATCCATGACTGATGGATGACATAAAATCCGTCTGCTGACGCCAACAGGATAGAAGGAGGAAGTGTGTGTGCTCACTATAAACTGAGCTCATTTAGGCAGTGAAAAGCTGTTTGTAATGGACTCAGTGTGGCAGTAACTTAAACAGACACTGTCACTTCCTATACAGTAATTAATAGGACATGCTGCAGTCTTCAGGCAAGCTTGATGTTTAACCTCATGTATAGAAATCTCTGAGCGATGTTGAGTTCGGTATACCTGAGCTGGAGCTGTAACAAGCAGGAAAATGAAAGGAAGAACTCCCATGAGAAAGGGAAACTCACAGAACCCTGCAACTGTGCATTTTCTCCAACAGTAATTAGTGCAAAACAGACTACAAAGCTGCTATAACCAAAGTGTGTGTCACCCCAGTATGTGTGTGCTTCGTTTTGTCTCGGCATTGGTAGGTGGTTAATTTGAGCGAGAGCGTCAGTGTGTGGCGGAACTCATTTTGGTGGGAAAGGCAGTGATGCAAAAACAAATATCACCAAATGTTTCATGAGACTCGATGAAAGTGGGGAAGCCTTTAGAAGAAATTACAGTCTGGATTGCACCATCCAGTCTGCACAACGGCAAACTTTTTTTTTTTTTTTTTCCACACAGAAATAACTCGATAGACTGACAAATAACAGACAGCTTTCGTTACACAGCTGAACATTGTTGAAACTAATGATGCAAAACAAAAACAAAAAACAGCAATTCAATTTCGAAAATTTCCTAAAAGTTACAGCCTCTTTTCCTCTAGGAATGGCCTATATCTAGCTATATAGGCCATTCATATATGAATGGCCTATATAGCCTATATAGACATATATGATTGTCTGGCATGTGTGCCTCTTTGTTGTCCTCTAAGTACTAGATTTTAGTATCTGTATTGGCACTTCAGTTGCTTTCAGGAATACTCAGAAGTGAACGCCCAGGAAAGTTGACAGCACTGAACTGGGAACAAGCTCCTGGTGGCTTCATGCTGCATTTACCTGTGAAGTCAGAGCTTGGATTTGGAAATATCATCATAGTTAACTTAGCTGAGATCCAGGTGGAACTCGGAGAACCAGTGGGAACAGCCGAACGTTTTGCTCAGGGCAGACGTCAAGCATTTTGAGCTCTATGTTGTTTATTCAGTGTGGAAACATGTTCAATACAACAGAGTATACACCCAGCACTATTGGAGTTTGACTGACAAAAAACTAAGAAAAGAACAGATACAGATGCAAATATAAATACACTTATCCTGCAGTCATGTCTACACTGTAAATATGTGGAAGCCATATTGGATTTTGAGGCAATCATTTGACACTTGAGATTTCTACCTCAGGGAGCCTTCCGGATCTTTTTCACAACTCAGAGCTTGAATTCCAAACATGCAAGTAAAAAAAAATAAATAAATGTTTTTTTCTTCTTTTCTTTTTCTTACGGTAATTACTATGACAAAAACCTTACATGCTGAAAATTTCCAGGTGATGTGCTGCTGCCTCATATTGCCTGTCAACATGGAAAACGCTTATCGAGCTAGTCCTTTCTATGAGAAATCAACTCATAGCTCAACAAACTGTAGCTGCATGAATCAGTCTGAGCTTCATTTTGACTTTCATGACTGACACCATGTTGAGATCTTAATACTGTTGGGTTTCATCATTTGTCATTTTCTTCCCTCTCCTTTTCTTTTTAGTTCTCAAACTTTCTTGTACGTCTTTATTAAAGCGATATTCAACAATGCTCTTGCGTACCTGACCATTTACAGCTGCATGCTTCCTCTTTATTAAACCCCTCAGTTTATGAATTATTCAGTGCTAAAAACTCCCCTACATTTATGGAATGAAACAATGTTTTGTGTCCAAATAACAGGAAATTTCACAATGCCTTTTTCATTACCAACCTGTGAAGAAAACTGTTTGTTTCAATTTATTTTAGCGTGAGCCTATGAAAAATCACAAAGATAACACAGTTGGTTACATGAATTTGTGCTTTGGCAACAAACATGGGAAAGCGCCATTAGCTGAAAACCTGTTAGCTCCATACTCCAAAACAAGTCTTTGCTGTGTATTTCCATATATAAACACATATAACAACATGCCACTTTCTTGGGCTCTAATAATACGCTGTTATTGATTCCTAAGTACAAACAAGAATATGTAGTGTGCTATCATCTCACCCAACCTGGACAGAAAACAACCTATGGACTTTAAAAGATTATGAGAAAGTCTGTGAAAATGTTTACAGAAATCAAGAGCATTTCACTGCACTGATTGTACATGTCATCAACAGTAGATAACCATCTTTAATGGTTAGTGATGTTTGTTCCTTAGTTGCATGTTGTCCTCTCTCTGCTGCAGAGTTTTGCAGTCTTTGTCTTAGATCAGATTCTCCATCTGAGTCTGAATAGAACATGCAACTTTCAATTCCCTTCATGTTCATGAATGTGCAGCATTTCTCTTTAATGTTGTCCGTTTGGGGTTTTATGCAAACCCTGCACACATTCCTATCGCTCTCACTTCAACTTACACTTGGCTGAGCAAATCAAATTTTCCCTGGCTGCTAAAACAACACAGATGCCTGCTTCATAACAACAAGTGGGATCACACACTTTTCCCTGCCTCTGTGGGTTCACATTGTAGAGGTATTATTTGTGTGTGTATGCAGTGGGGCACATTAGGAGGACCGGGGGAAGGGAGACTTGGAAGCAGATTCCTAAAGCATTCCTTTGTCTAAAACACATCAATCCCTTAATCAGCCCACATCTCTTTTATAATTAGTTTCTAAGAGATGGAAACTAAATGTTTTTATGTGTATGAGAGAAAGAGAGGGGGCAGAAGTACAGTAGTGTCTTTCTCTTATAGCCTAAGGCAGTCAAATGATAGGTCAGAGGAAGTAGATAGTTTCATGTGTACATGTGTGGGCGTTTGTTTTTCAGAGCAGTGAAGCTTGACGAACAGCCCTCTATGAGAGGGAGGAATGCGGTGACAACATTACCTGACAAGCACGTCTCTGTCGGTCCGCTGCTTTTGTGCTGCTATGTGTCCTCCTGTGTGTAAGCGCTGCTGGGAAGATTACTCATTGTAGTCTTCTCTGTGAGCCGGTAACAACGGGGCCGTGTGAAATGACCCAGTTTTTTTCTCTTTTACTGCCCACAATGTGCGCCTTTGTCTCATTCATTTATTGTTCGCACACGGTCACTTAAAAAACGTGCTTGAAACCTCAGTCAGAGTGTCTGAAGTCTGAGGTCAGATATCAATCAGAGCACATGTGAGGAGGGGCTGTTTAAAGACAGGAAACTTCTGCTGAAAACAGGAAAGGAAAGCAGAACTTTCAAGACTTCACCAGGCCATGAACTAACATATGATTAACGTATGTTTTATAGAGTAGAATTTTGATATAAATGAGGAGGTGCAACGGGAAGAGAGAGAACATTTTCTCATTTTGTCAAATGACAACTGCAAACTTGAATTTATTTCAATGAGATTTCATTGGATAGACCAACACAATGTGGTAGTGAAGTGGAAGCGATACATGGTATTTAAATTTTATTTTAAAAATATGATTCTGAAAAGTGTGGCATGCATTTGTTTTCAATTACTTTTACTTCTTGACACATGGAATCATAAAAAAGTCACTTCAAAGGTAGATCGAGTGCAGTGGAGGGAAATTTAACCTCAGTATCAGTCCAGCTGTTCTGTGAAGGTTTAGCAAACTGCATTAAGAAGAACAATGAATAGGCAAGGAGAGAGCGTTCATCAGAGAAGCAACCAAAAGGGCCACGGTAACTCTGGGGGAGCTGCAGAGATCTACAGCTCAGGTGGAAGAATCTGCTGAGAGAACAACTATTAGCCATGCATTCCACAAACCTGCAAGAGAGGCAAGAAGAAAACTGAAGTCCCATTTAAAGTTTGCTCCAAGCCATGTAGGGAACAAAGCTCTGGCCAGGTGAAATGGAAAATCTTTGTCCACATGTTAGAAGGTTTTAGACACCTTGAACACCATCAGTTTAAAGATATGCGATGCTGGCAGAATCCTACTTAGCTTCAGCAGGGACAAGAAAACTGGTGAGTGTTTATGTAAGGATGAGTATAGTGTTATACTCAATACACTGTACTCAGGAAGACAATCTGCTATAGTCTGGGTTACATAAAAAGAGGGGTTAGAGTGACATAAGCTTAAATTCAATTGAGAATTTGTGTTAAGAAAACTAAATATTGGGGTGCTGTGGTGGCGCACAACCCACACATGGAGGCTCTAGTCCTCGACGCAGACGTCACAGGTTCAAGTCGCGGCCTGATGACCTTTGCTGCATGTCTTTCCCCTCTTTTGTTACCTACTTTCCTGTCTAACCACTCTCAATTGATGGCTATTAGAGACAATAAGACCTTCTAAAAAAATTAATATTGGTTTAAATGGTTCTTGTTTAAGTTATTTATTTGCATAAAGGAAAGAGCACAAACTTGATTGTCTAGAAGTGCAAAACTGGTGGAGTGTGAAAGGTGCACAGCAAACTTTTCAGACAATTTCATTAAAAGATGTCGTTTTTCTCTCAATTCATGAAAACATTGTGTTGATCTACCAAATACAATTTACAATGACATACAGTCGTTCGCTTAATTTTTGATTTTGCCTAAACAGCACTGGTGTAGCTACAGCAAATACAAGTTTATTTTTAAAATATGAGAATGTGGGGAAAGGATCAAGGTTCATAATAGTTGCAAAGCAACATATAAAGCAAATAACCAAACGGAGCAGAGACTGAATCCTGTTTGCTCAGTGACATGACAAAGCCTGTATTTGTCTCAGACATTCATTTGTTGTTGAGTGAGAGTCTAAATTGTGAAATATGGAAAACCACTTAACGTCTACTTACAAAAAGAACGAACATATTCTGAAATGATGGGAAATAATTATACACTTCTCTGTCCTCTTGGAAATCCATCAAGTTTTGGGAAATCAATCAAACTTTTAAAACCTGTGGTGCAGTCGACAGCTGAGCCAAGGTTTTCCACTCCAGCTATTTACTGCTTGAATGCTAATGCATCATCAGACAATTCACTCACATTTTCATCCAAGATTTTAAGAAATATGAAATTTATCTGGGTTTTTTCACCCCACAGAGAGTGTTAATCACTCATGACCAAAGTGAAGTTAAACATAATTGGTCCACTCAGAGTGTCAACTCCACAACCTCTGAAGCCATATATCTCCCTTTTCTTACAGATTCAATATATGTTATACATTTAAAGTGCTGAAGCATGCACAGCCTTTGAATTTATTTATTTTACTGTCACATTACAACCACAAACATTTCATTGGGATCAAGAAGAGTATAATTTTAATAAAATTCTATAAATTCTAGTGTTAATTTATGTTTCGCACAATTTTGTATGTAAACATTTAAATGGAAATTTAGCTTGAAAGAACAGTGGGTGCAACATATTAAAGATAAAAGGTGCAGCTCTGTACTAAAATCAGATTTTTTTCCCCCGCTGAGCATGAATGGACATAGTTAACACTGTTTGTCCATCTGATTTCCTCATGTGCAAATTTTGCTCCAGAAAATGACTGATTAGAGAAACCTACTTCATCAAAAGCATAACTTTGCAGTAAAAACGTTTTTCAGGTAGCAAAAAAAAACAAACAAAAAAAAAAACAACATAGTTTGACTTAAAATGTCTGAGGTGGCCGTACTGCATTCCCTGGATGTTGGCGGTTACTAGAAAAAAACATCACTTTTAATTAAAACACACATCCAAAAATGACACTCAGTAAGGAGCTTAAAGCAGCTTAGTTTATGAAATGTTTCATATCTTTATCTTCTCTTTCATGTTCGAACTTTTGAAAGCAGTGGGAATAAGGGTTCATGCACACTGGAATGCACAAACACTCTCATTTTAACTGTGGTTAGAATTTAAAATCTTACCACAAGTTGACTGATAACTACTCCATGAGTTATGAGCAAAGACATCACCATTCAGGAAATGGGGGAAATATTTTAGGTTACTTGCTCTTTTTTTTATTTCAACCAGTTATACATTCTTGTCCTTGTATGTGAGGAATGCAATTTTATTTTATCATCATTTAAACTTTGCATGATGCGGTTGTGTTTGTTAGGCATTCACATTCCTGAGTTCCTCCTTTTTTCCCCACCTACTTCAGGATACTTTCTGCTATTTCAGCTATTTATCTTTTACCATATATGCTCATTCAGGACATTATGGCTATGTCTCTAGATATTGACATCTTTGATGGTTTAAGAAATATGCAATTTTTTGTGACCATCTTGGACTCCATTGAAATGAATAGAACATCCCATAATTTCTGAAAAAAATTGCTAAAGGCTTTGCGGTCTTTCACAGTTAACTACTTCCATGTATGCATTTTCAGCTAGAAATGATGCTTTCACAAAATTTCTTTTCAAGTTTCTGCTCACATTATGTTCAGTCTTTTTTGGGGGGGAGGGGGAGAAAAAAGCACTGGCCAACTAACTCTGAGGGTTCCCAGTCTAACCCTTCAAAACCTTCTGCTTTTTATCTAACATTAGCTTTGTAGCTAACATCTTTCAACAAATAAGCTGCTCTGCCCTTGATGAGCTAAAAATAATTTTTCTTACTGTTTATGATCTTCAACTTGTACGCGGAAAGGTTTGCTTTGTCAGAAGATTGTAAACTGTTTTACTTTTATAATGTTTCTTATTACATTTCTGAGTCTTTTTCACACTGGATGGAGTATGTGACTGTAGGTCAAGCCCAGGTGTTACAATTATTCTTTTAGCTTTAGCAAAATTTTTTTACATGGGGTTTTTTCACACTGCATAGAGTTACTGTAGGTCAAGATGCTAGTCCTAACATTGAGGCTATCATTAGTACATCAGCTAGCTTTGGCTCTTTATTTTTTTAGCTCATTTAACTTATAAACTGTTGTGACCTTACAGTTTAGCTTCATAAACAATGTTCTGCACACATTTTGATTACTCTTTGGGTGGAATTATGTCATTGACTGAAAGTTTTCACTCCTCTTACAGTTTAGCTTTTTTTATTTTGCAGGCTTCTGCTTTATCTGCTGCTTCTTCCTTTTTCTTACATTTCTGCAAGTCCTCTGTAGTTTACTGCAAATGTTTCTGAAATTTTCACCAAAAATGTTCAGCTGAAATGCACACTGCAGAAAATGCAAATTTTGCTAGTTTGCCCTTTTACATGGGCTTTTACTGCATAGAGTGTAATATATATATATATATATATATATATACAGACTCTATGCTATATAGCTCAATAGCATAGAACTATATGTGATCATTGTATCAACACATACTGTATAGCTACTCTTTATCCCCTCATTCTACTAAAAGTAGAATCTTAAAGGTAAAGGTAAGTTTTTCAGCTTTTTATTGCAGCTAGTGTTAAATCGAGAGAAACCTACCGCATTGAAACAAACTATATTTGTTTTGATGTTTTTAGAAATAATTGCAGTTGTTGCATGAATGCTACCCAAGGTGAACCTCTCCCTCTCTGCTCATAAAATGCATAATATCAGATTCAGGTAAATGAGAAGAGATAAAATAGATTTATTTGAAAAACAATCTGTAATCATAGTACAATAGTTTAGTCCAAGACCAAAACATAGTCTGTACCTTATCATATGCAGATTGCTCAGTTGTTTTGCCTGAACAGCACAGGTGAAACTATAGTTGTTATAAAATGTAAGCACACACAGCATGGAGTTTCTGAGTATCTGCAACAACAGAGAAATGCAAAAACAGATGGGGCCAAGAGAGCAGCTGGTCATTCAGTGTGGATTCATACAAAACAACTTCAGTAGAATTGTTTGGATGGGAGAAGTAGCTGCACTGCATCCACATCCACTTTCGACAATTATTACAGATTCTCTGAAATGCTGATAGTCTTGGTCATTTCTCTAAATCAGGATTTCTCTAAATCAGGTTGCTGACAAAACTTTTATGCACCCTCAGGTGTGTAAATGACATGACTAAGTGGGGACATTCTCCTGGAAAATGTTGTCTCTATCACATGACGCAACAGTGACTACCTGCTGATATTTAGGGTCTGACTCGACTCAATAACAGCCTGCCAGCAAAAAAAAAAAAAAGGAGAAATGAGAAGAAATATGAGTAGGAGGGCATCATGACAGTGAGGAATGTCAAGCTATAAACAGTTTTAAGAATGACTACAGTGTTGAGGTCTAAGACCTCTCGACCTCATTAACATTAATGCAGCCATCCATCTGTCTGTGAGACTGTGGGTAAGGATGCCAACTCATTACCTTGGAGGCGAGCTAACAATGTCATGAGTAATGGCTGTGTTAAATGCTGCCTACAACTTGAACACCGCTTGGATTCTTTTTACAGAGGAACCCACATAAAGACTCCTCCGATTCCAGCTGAACTGTCACCAAGAGCTTGTGAATTAGCACATCTCCTTAATTTCAAATGCTCCTAAAATGAAATACTGCTTGTTTGTGCCTCACAAAAGATTCTGTGATCAGTTTTCTGTAAGGAATTGACATCATTTGGATCTTTTTATTTTTTCCACAACAGTGCCTTGCTGAAATTATAATTTTTTTTACCATATTAACTTTTTCTCATTTTGTGACTTTACAACCACAAAATTTAATTTCACTGCAGAAATTAAATGGCAAGAAATATTTTTAAAATAGCTATCCTTCCTTGAGTACAATTTATGAATACTCCACCAAGTAGTGGAGTATTCAGTGAGGTAGTTACTTCAGTGAAGTAACCTGCAGTTATTTCACTCAATTACAAAAAAAATGCAGACACTGACACAAGCATGGTTTGTTAAAAGTGAAACTTCTGGAAAGGCGGCCCTCTGGTCATATGAGTCTACATAGTGATTCAGCTGATCCCATAAGGTCTATGTTTTTGTACTCGAGTAATTTTTTAGATGACTTCTTCAATAAAAGCATATAGAGGGAATGCTACTCTTAAAAAAAGATAGAGAGCACTCTTGAAACAAAACCTGTTACAGGCCACAGAGGACTTGAGTCCAGCATAGAGGTTTACCTTCCAGGTGGACAGCAGCTCAAAGCGTATGGCCAGAGCTACAATGGCCAAAGTTCAGAAACTAAATGTAATGGAAAATCTGTTGCAAAACTTGCAAACTGATGTTTATAAAAGCTCTCAATCCAATCTAATCAAACTTGATGATTCATGAAAAATGAGCAAAGCAGGCACAAACACACCCCATTTTTACGTTGAGACAAACTGTGAAAAAGCTTAAAGGAAATTAATGTTTTTGCAAGGAACCGTAGAATCAAAAATAAAACGCAAGAGTCAGTGTCATTAGCAAACAGATTTAATTTACATATTTATGACAGAGGAGGTGATCTGTGTTTGCTGCTGAGGAAAAATAATCAATCACAGCTGAAGACAATAAAAACAACTAATCAACTGTTGTTTATCACAGGATTTATGTGCAAAGTCTGAATTAAAAAGTGAGCATCATCATTCTGAGTGACAGTACAGTAGCTGCCGAAGGCATCAGAGATCTACATATGAAAGCAGCTTTTTTCTCTGAGAGCTTGTCTCCACTTTACATTATCAGCAAGTGCTGGACTCATCAGTGTTACAATCTTTACAACCACAAAACACATAGCTTTCTCAACAGTGTGGTAGGATTGTAATGCATATATCACTTTGTACAGTGTATGTGTGTGCAGTATGTCTTTCCAGAAGGCTGGACATAGAATATAACCATCAAAGAAGCTTTATTGCTGTTTATGCTCAAACTGTGATGTCTGGTTAATTTATTTAAAAGTCAACCATTTTTTTCCCTCCAGTTTCTGCAAGATGGAGAGGAAACCTGGCAGGTGGCTTTGTCAGACTGATGCATCCGTCCACAGATGTGGAAAGAATAATGACCTGCACAGCTGCTGTGGGACTAACTCAAGGCCCAACACTGTGATGCCTCCTTCCTGTATTAATGATACTGGATGTGATGCTTGCTGCACTGTTTTTAATGAGTTTTATCTCTGTTACAAATACTGCCGATCAGTCAAATAACAATTAAAATCTTGATGAATGCGAAACTGCGACAGCGTAACTGTCGTTAGTCCTGGGAAAGACGGTCCAGAAAGATGAATGGTCCCCTCTGAGATAACATCAGAAGCACTAAACAACATCATCATGTTGGATCAGACCGGAGAAAACGGAATATTTCAGCATTTTGAGAAATAATCAGTGTTTTATATGACCAGATTTTAACCAGGGATCTGGTAATGGACCAGGAGTCCTGAATTCAAGTTCTTGTGAAGTATGAAATGTTCTGGACAGCGAAGTCCAATTTTTGACAGCTTGGGTAAAAAGACAAATTTGTCTTTTCTCGGCAAAGGCAGAGCAGGAAAAAGTGCTTATAGCAGGGATGCCAATAAGTGAAAATTCTGTTAAAACATAATTTAGCTTTTACTGCAGATCTGATACACAACGTAATATGTAATGTGCCATTATTCCTCTAACATGTTATGCATCTAACCTCAGGATCTGGTATAAGAAAAGTGATTTAAAAAAATAAATTATTTCTATTATACTGTAGACATACTACCATGACTCTGAATCAATTATTTTCCTAAAGCTGTGAGAAGTTGATAATGGTAATTTGCCTAAAAAATATTGCATTTGCCTTATATTATTTGACTAAACTATTCCAAAACTCTCCCTAGTGTTTTATGAGACGCAGGGAAAAAAAAAAAAAAAAAATCCTCTGTCTCTTCAGGTCCATTAGGTCTTCAACCTTCATGTGTAACTGTGACGCTGAAATACCTTAAAAACACGGGCCGGTCATCATGAGCAAGCCGTTAAAAGAATGAAGTGACAGTTTAAATCTGAGTGAGCCGTCATTTTGAGGGAAAATGTGTCCCCCCAGTCTGGAAGATGAATGCAGACACGGATAACGAGACATCCTGGGGGGACTCTAATAAAGACTAATGTGCAAAGTTTCTCCACGCTGTGTCGTGTATGAGGAAGACAGATGACAAGTGAAATTAGGAATGTCCTTTCAGAGCTGATGGTAAATAAATTATATAATTGGTAAATGGAAGGCAGGTTGCTGTTACATTTTGATTGAATTAAAAGTGAATTCATCTCCATCCTGCTACATGTGCCCAGTCCTTCCCATCCTGGACGTGACAGTAATGCCCAATGTTCTCTTGTCAGTTTGTTGGTACATCAATATATATCATACATCTGCTTAAAGTCCAGTTCACATTCTCCTCTCTGGTTCTTCAGCCAACATTCAAGTTCCTGGAGCCCTGACGGGGGGTCATTCACCCCGCCCCAAAATATTTCTGAAGAATAACCAGTTTCAGGCACCTGCTAAGACACAGAAACCCAAAAAAGCTCAAATTACAGGTAAAAGCTACATTCATTCAGCTTGGGTTTCCAAATAAAGGAGTGAGGTGGCGTGTCGCACGTGAGCTGCATCCAGATGTAGAAACAAGACGGGTTTGTTTTCACAGGAGTTTGAAAGTCCCGAATCAGGCCACCAGACCCAGACGGGAGATCTTAGCAGACAGGAAAGAGTGGAGGATGAAGACAATCGGTTTTGGACATGAGTGAAGATCCAGTTGCTGGAAGCAGAAAAAAATGTAATTAAATAATCAAGAAGAGGACAAAAAGACAACAAAAAAAGAAATGTTCCAAGACATGGAGAAAGATTTACTGTATGCTAAATGTCAAGTCTAAATTTTGCCTGAGAAGCCAAGAGTCACTGAACATGTCCCATGAACATTTTATTTCATAAAAACATACATTTAATAGGTTTATTTATTCTTTTGGTATACTAAATACTGTAAACCACACTTCAGATGGGCACCATGTAACAATCAAATACTCAAGATGACTCGTTTCAGATCTGCTAAAACCCATTGGTTCAACTTCAAGATTTTTAAATTACACGTTTACCCTTAACTATAGTTTATGAGATCGGTTTATGAAATGATCAGAGGCTACCTCATATTGTCAACATTGTTCAATTAAAACAAACTCATGGCTGAGCAAGAAATCATTGTCAGTCAGAAAACGGTTCCCTGAATGGACAGATCAGGGTAGCCTGATGAATTTGACATGCACAGTTCCTGCCAAGTTGAAACTATAGTAAACAGTGAAAAAAGTCATGCAGCTGACTTTCAAACATTGAGCTAATGAGCCGTCAGCTGCATCCACAAGTGCCTTGGGATTGTTTATAGAAGCTTGTTTGAAAGTGTGCTTGGATTCAGAAATAATACAGACGACAAAATCTGTTCTGCTCAAGTAGCCAAGAGAGGGTTTTGAATCACTGCTTGGAAGTCTTTGCTTATTTGCCTTGAGCATAAGGAGAGCAGTCAGAACTGAGCGTTTCTGTCTGAGTACTGTATATAAGGACTGTTGTTACAGTCTGAAGCACTAATATATCACTTCAGTTTCCAATTTTTTCAATCCAAGGAGCTCAGGGAGTCCATATTGCAGTTTTCAGAGTGAGTTTTTAACAACTACATAGCGACAACTTAAGAATAATAAAGCAGCAGGCCACTTGGTAGATAAAGAAAAAAAAATGAGATAAATGGCCAACTAGACGTTAACAAATTTGTGGTAAACAAGGTGAATAAAGAAACTTAGCTCATTACATTGATAAAACCCGATTACTTTGCTCCCATAGGGCAGCTGCACTTTATTCAGAGAGCCGCTGAGAGCAGCAAACAGATTAAAAGTCTTACAGTCAGTGACAGGCTATTTTCTAGGACAACCTGCGCCTGAAATACTGCCGTGTAAGGACTAGTTAGTCACATCTATTTCATTCCAGGTGTTATTTCCTAATGAAGTGCTGTAATTTACTTTTAACAGCACTTACTTCCTTGCTTCTTCTTGTCATGTACACTTTACACCGCAGATTGTTTCTTGCGTTATTCGGCAGAAGGCCCCCTTAGACACAGAATGAGTTGTTCTGTTTTTTTGGTGCGAGGCAGTGAATGCCTCAGCAACACAGTGGTAAAAACACCACCTCACACTCTGAAGTCATTACTTTTATCGCAGCTCTGGTTAATTGATATTTAATTTTAGTTTGATAAATTTACATTTATTTGTCAATCTGAAATGCTATGATGGAAAGGACACATAGGAATGTTGTGTAGCAGTAAGGTTTTTATCTGAGACAGTAATGGGTTTTTTATTAACTCTGGTGGAGCATCGGTTACTTCTTGGTTTGCATTAATCTCCACATGATTCCCTCTGCGTGTGGTATGTATAATAATCTGATATTTTAAAGATAAAGATAATATGCCACGCACGTAGTTGGAGCCAGATATTTACATGTGCTGTATAAAGAGACTATATATTCTTCTATTTTGCTCAACACCCGACATTGAAATACAATAAAACATTTCCAGTTTTACGTCAGTCAGGATCACCACAATTATTTCTAATTGCTTAATTGTCTTAATCTGGAATATTTGAAGGCTCCAATGGATAACTAAAATCCCTCTAAATGGATTTTAGGACAAAATCTCAAACATGTTGCTTCCTTGAATAACATCATGGGAAAATTTTGATAATTCAACTTAGATATCAAAAACAGAGCGATACACCTCTAGAGGTCTGGTTCATCTTTGGCTACAATTTAGCAGCATAAACACCATTTTTCAAGAAGGACGTCTTCTGTGTTATCAGTCTCAGAACAGAGACCTTGTGAAGGTGCTAGTTGAAGCAAGTCTACCAAGAAATAGTACATAAACCTCTAAATCTAAAGGGTGATCAAGTGTCCTCTTTGCTCCAGACATGTCCACTTTTCACATTCTGTCCGGGGCATTCAGGGGCCTTTCTTTGATGAAAATGTCTACATTTTCATAGTTTTTCAGAGGACCAATTGCCACATTTAAACTGAGAGGGGTGATACAGGAAATACATCCCGAGCTGCTGCCAAGTGGCTGGTTCTCATCCATTCATACATGGAACAGACAGCATTATGAATATCTTTCATACTGTGCCGGCCGCAACAATGGTGGCAGAGTGCATCGTGCACATAGCTGGCATGTGTGTTTCTGTGTGTCATAAAGGCGCCAAAGAGGTCACATGGACACAATTACTAAAAAGAAAAAAGACAGTTATTCTATTAAATTTACTTAAAAGGGATATGCAAACTATAACGTTTGGAATTATACAGGATGTTTTTTAAAGCGTTTCTGTGAGACTGATGCTTTTTTTTTTACTATCACTGCATTGTATATAATTTGAGATTTGTGTGTAAATTTTGTCCAGGTTGAGTTAAAACATTAGCCATTGTTGATACAGGTTAAAATTAGAGCCCATATCAATATCTGATATTTATACTGCTATTATGACAGTATTAACCAATATTTACAGACATCATAAATATTATATGGTTCCTTACACTTTTGAACAGATGTAAAAGAGATAACAATGCTCTGCTTCTGTTAAACACCCCATAATCCTGTGCCGCATTGTTACCACTGTGACATGACTGTACAAAAAACACATAGCCAACCCAATCCTCTTCCCGTCCTTTAAAGCACATAAACAAAGGTCAACAAGCAACAAGATGGAGATAAACATTGGTTGTTCATTTCTGCCCAGGCGTACTTATCGGACTGATACCGATATGTTAATAAAAAGACTAAAATTGGCCAATGTTGACTGTATAATCAAAGTGTTTAATGTCCTCTCTTGGTAATCAAAATGTGCTTACCCTAAAATTTTGTTTAAATATATGTTTTTAAAACCCACACAAAAAACAGGAAAAAATTATTTATTACTGAGCTAAATGTGAGTGGGAAACTGCATCAAACATATGTACGTACCTACATACATATATTTATATATATAATATACGGTAAGTATACTTATTATATAAGTATGTGCCTATTAAGGAATCTAACTAAACAACTAAAATTACAATATACCATTAGAAGTTTATTTTTTTCCCCTCAGAAGAGGCTGATTTTATTTAGCCCATTTGGTTTTAGTAGAACACAAGAGTTTTAAAAAAGCATTTTAATTCAAGTGTTTTCTGATACATCTTAAATGTCAAATCAAAGCCCTTGGGAACTTACAATCTCTCCCTCCTTTCCTCCAAAGTCCAGAAGGAGCCTGCGTACGCCGTCGTCCGCTGACATTTTTAGTTTTTCAAAGGGATAGGAGAGGAGCACTTGGGGCTTGACCGATGTGTCAATTACTCTCTCCTCGCCGTCCTCCCCGTCTCCTACGTTTGGGTCAGCTATGACAGAGAAGCCCTTCTCGTAGTGAATCATCAGCCGACACTCCTGACTCTGGTACAGGCAACCTGGAAAACAGAAACATTTTGTAACTATTTAGGATGTTAATAAATAGATCTTCTGGTTGTAATGTCTATAAAACCTCTTTGTAATGTAAGAATAGCAGAAACAGAAATCATTCCCAATACAGTTAATACATTAGAATTTTATTGAAAAGTTATTTTATTTAACTAGGTGAAACATTTATAACCTTATGTAGATTAATTAAGCATAAACATACATTTTCAAGGTGTTATTTTTGCCAACAGATGATAAGGGGCAAATTTTGTCAATTATCTATTTGCCAAGCATTGCCACAAATTTGATTAGGCCATTCTAACATAAATTCACTAATCTAAATCATTCTATTACAGCTTTCACTATATGTTCAGAGGTTTTGTCTGGCTTGAAGGTGAACCTGCCACAGGCTTAATTATTTCGCAGCCTCTAACATCTCCATCCACCTTCCAACTTTCTTCCAGGGACAATTGCTCAAGGCTGCCACTGTCATACTTTAAAGTAGGACGGTTATATTCAGGGGTGTGTGTACAGACAGCATTTTAATGTAATCCAACAAAAAATAACATTTGCATGCCATGCTTTTCAGATTTATATTTGTCAAAAAAATGTCAAAATCATGTATTATTTTCTTTCCGCCTTACAATTATACACTGCTCTGCACTGGTCTGTTACTTATTATCACAGCAATGTCCCAAAAACCTGTTGTTATAATGAGACAAATTATAGAAAACTTCAATGGATGTGAAAAAGTCTGCAAAGCACAATACATGCATCATCTTTCCTCTAATTAATGCATCCCACATGTTTACTTCATGATCCACCTCAGGGTTGCAACATTTCAGTGACACGCATTGCTCTCCTGTTGAAGATCTCGCCGTAAACAGAGAGTGCAATTTCTCACATTTACGCCATTTCTTGCCACTTATTTCCAGCTCACTCTCCTCTCTTCACAGCGGGTGTCTTGCCGGAAAGCCGAGCAAAGCCCGCCATCTTCATCAACTCACTCTTTTTAAGTGTAGCCTCTATTCTATTTGTCTCATCCCTGCACAGCGCAATCGTAGGACACGTTCTTTTATTTGTCAAAAACAGCTGAGTACTCACGCCTTGACAATAGCAGACATTGAGGTGACGTGCCAAGAAGTTTATTTACAGCGTACAGTAAGCTCCCATCTCAATGACATCTGATCTACCAAGCTGTGAGTTTGTTTGACAAAGAGACAACAAGCGAGAGGAGTTGTTATCTCTCCAGTGTTTGCTGAAAGCCAGAAAAAGATGAGTGTGTGCATGTGTCTGTGTGTAGAGGAGGGTATCTAAGTGTGCTTATATATGGCAATAAAAGTGTGTAGCCCATTCAACTGGTTGCAAAAAAGTAACCTGAAATAACATAAAGAAACTGAAATATCGTTATGTGCTGGTGATTATCATTTCAATGCATGAATGCATGTTTGTTTCCTCATACATGCACATGTATGTATCTCACCTTGTAGGTTGTCTCTGACTATTAAAGGTTGTTCTTTTCACAAAACCATAACAACGCATGTTGAATTCATTTTCTGGCTTTACATAAGGGTAATAAATGTAATAATGCTGTGATGGACTTCATGGATTAGCAGGGGCATCACTTTATAAGAATGCTCATGCACTTATTCGCAATTACAATCACTGCTGGTAAGCTGATTGCCACTTACAGTAGCAGCAGTTGTCCACTGAAAAACAATCCAACAATCAAAACCTGGATGTAGGAATTTACCAAATCAACTTTGTTTACAGAGAAAATTTAAAGCAAAATGAAAAGTTGGCAAAAAGAGGTGCACAATGAACAACTAAACCCATTATTACAAGATTCACGATCGACAGTGGGAGGCTGATCCACAAGGATGGGGGTGCTATAGAAAAGCACAGTGTTCAACATGCAGCTTTAAAGACATTTCGATGACAAACAGTAAAAATAATTGTAAAAAACTATTCCTAAGAGGAGCTGTTGCACATTTGAGTTGAGCCAATGCAGTCTGTCTCCTCCTGGTTCCAGTCAGGAATCCAGCTCCAGAATTTTTAATTGGTTGCAGACAAAATAACATAAACTGGCCGATTCCAAGCAAAGAAAAATGCATTAACTGATACTACTCTTCCTGTCAATATTAGTGAGAAGAGTTGAGTGTTGAAATGGTTCTGAGTTTTTAAAAAAAATAGCTAAGTTGTATGTCAACCTAAATGTAAAATAACTTATAAATTTATGTCTTGTGTCTGAAGAGTAAATGATGTGGCATTCAAGGTTCAACAAGGTCCCTAGATGACCATCTCCACTTTACCATCATTTTTGTTTAAAACGTTACATGTGATCCGTCTTTTTTATGTTTTTCACTTATTCAATGCAGTTCAAATAAGTTTTGACCAGTGTGGGGTCATCAGAACAAGAACACTGTTCTGCATGTCATCTTCATAAAAGTATAATACATATACTGTATTTACGGAATCTTACCTGAAGAAAGCACATACACTCAAAATTAAATTTGTCTGAAAATGCATCCCCGAGGGACACCTCAAATTACAGCAGCAAAAACTTTTGAAGTTTACATATATTTCCTCAGTATTTTGTTACACTGCCTCCAAACTGTCTGACTGGGGTCAAACATTTTGGGTTTCTCTCCACAAGCTTTTCAAAGGGTACCTTGCAAAAGCTTGCATCGTCATACGTTGTCCTCTTTATGTTATTTGTCAAGGGAACTTGACAAGTACTTCAACAACTTAATCTGGCTGACCACTGAGGTTTATCAGACTTTCCTTCAAATAGCCAGACCTCTACAGCCAGAGCACAGATATCTAATCAAATGGAAATATGTCCTTACATTATGCAAAATAACAGTGTAATATAAATCTAATTAACAGTGTAGAGGAAGCATTGCACCTCTGTAGGCATAAATGGGGCTTCAAATGGATGAAAGAGTGTCGGTCTTTCCTGAATTTTAGACCTGAAACTGTACTCTTCTATCTGAGGATGTTGTTCGGCAGGGAAAGCAGGGTTTCCCATCAGAATACGCTCTCACATAAAGAGGCTTTTCAGGCTGCAACAAAGACCCCTTTTCTGACATTGAGTGGAGGAGACGAGGAACGATGGAGGATCAGAGAGTGATAACAGAGTGAGGGAATAAATCAGGGTAACACTGGACAGTAAGAGAGAACAGATACACTACTTCTGAGACCACTTTTGGTCTTTCAACTCAAAGGTTACTAAAGGACAAAATCTGTTTTTCAGACTTTTATCTTAAACTTATAGGTTGTAAGGATTGAAAAATACCTGAGATTTTGAAGCTGCACACGACTTCAAGTGTCACAGCAGGTTAATAGATTAGTTTTCCACCACCGCTGAGTTAATTTGATTTTTAAAGAGCTTCAAGTCATTAAGCTGTTTACCTGTTCACCAAGACCACCCCAGTGACCCCAAAAGCAATTAAACAAGTTTTGCAGACTTCACTCTGACAAACACTTTAATGAGAAGTTCAAGAAGCCAGAGATGAAGGATTGCTGACTTTAAGCAAATCTTTACATCTTCAACTTAAAATAGAGATGTGTCTCAAACTTTTTGTGAACATAACCACACACACAAAAATAATAATAATAAAAATGCATCTCTATATTGTGGTCTCAAAGATTTGGTTATCTTAAAGGAATAGTGCAGGATTTTTGAGAAGATATTCTGACATAAGCAGTTATTATCTTAAAAAAAAAAAAAAAAGCCCTCCCAAAAACAAAAAACATGATATTTTGTCTGTTACACCACCCTTATATGATTATTCATGCAATTCAATAAGAGTTTTAGTATTTAAAAAAATAAACACCAATGCAAACAGATGGATTATTTAAAGAACATTTTTGAGACTGGCTTTATTTCAAAACTATAGAATCTCTCTTTAGTCTTTTGATTCAGATGGACTTATATAGTTTAATTCTAAATTAAAACATCAAAATAGGTATCTATTGTAGTCAAGATATTTACTGCTCATTACCCTTTAACAAGACCTAACAGAGTTCTGACCTACTCCTTTCAAGAGCATCAATATTACACAGAATTATGAGTAAAACAACAAAAAATGCAATGTTTCCCTATTCCCCCCCCAGTTTACACTAAACCAGTTATTAATTGAGTTTTCAAACATGTAAATCTAATTCTGTGTTGATGGAAGTAGGAAATCAAGCTGCTTCCTCCTTTTTTATTTTCTGTTCAGAAAGCTCTGACCTCCTAGCTGTAACATTTGACTTCAGGTGCTTTCTTTTTGCATTTTAAATCTGAACACAGAAAACAAGACTTTGTAGTGCAAAAAGAAAGTGTTTTCGAAAACATTTTGATTTGAAGTAGAATATCTATTAAACAGAACACGGTTGCTGTTCGCTGAAATTATCAGCATGACCTATCGCATTATTATCACAAAATAAGATATGCCAGAAGGTCAAGTGATTTGAGAGCCGTACAAATTCACTTCCCCTTTAAGATCCCCAAAGAATGTCTCACCGCCTGTTGAGTGACTAAGAGTTAATCTATCTTCAGAGCAAATCTTCACTGTGAGCTCTGACAATGAATAAAGCATCAGAGTTTAGGATGTTCTACAGATAAAGAAGCTGACAAGGTCAGCGGGATGATGCCTGGCAAGTGCTTAAAACAAGAGTGAATGTATTTTGTATGCAATGTCACACTCCTTCACGAGGAACTGTAAAATTACTTTCCTACCTCCGTATGACCCAACTGAGAAACTGGTGTTTCTTCATGAAACTCAGTTTAAATAAAAAGCTAAGGTGAGGCAAAGGCAAATATTTTTATGAAGCCATTTAATCGGCTAGCATTTTTAATGAAAATTTAATGATTTTTAGAACAATTTCTCATCTAGAGTTTAGCTTAGCCTAGCTTTTTAAAGGTACATAATGTTGTCAGCCAAACATTTAATGAATGATATAATGTTAGATTAAAACTATAGTATGACATAGTAATCACTCTAAAATGATATCAGGTAAAAAAAAAAAACATGCCTGAATCTTAGAGCGTCACCATGATGCTCTGAGGGAAAGTTCTCAAAAGCTAAACAAAAGTTGGTTAATTTTCTGAGGATTTCAATTTTTTTAACCCTATAAATTTTACATTATGTCGTCAAATCACAATGGACCCATTAATAACAAAGAAAAACTTCTGTCTTGAAATAGTAAACTGGTCCAATTTCTCATGAGTTGTTAGTCTTAAAGACTGACATGCCGGAGACACTTTTAGAAAATTGTTACTTCCAAAATCTCAGAGTAAAATACTACTTTACTCTAGTGTAAAATTTATTGTCAAAAGTAATCCATTAAGTTTCAGTATATCTGTCTACCCGTTCAAGTACTTTTCTCCTGGCAACAGCTAATCCTAGATTCACTTTTTGTATTGAAGGAAGCAGGAATTCACTGGAATTCACTGAGCTCTTGTGAGCAAGCAGGTTATTATGCAAATATTTGTAGAAGCAGCCTGTATGCCTTGGTGATATATTTCGTACATCTGTTTCAAGGAAGTGAGTAAAACACACAAATGCAATGATCTGGGTGTGTCGGTGAATACATGTGGTAAAAATACTGCAATAGAAAAAACATTTTAAACTAGCCCTAATTTCTTTATATTGTGCTCCAGGGAAACAAGAACTTCCTGTAATCTTATAAATATAAATAAATAAAATCTATAATCATAGCAGCTTTCAATCTAACAAAGGTACATTTTTGAGAGTGTGGAGCCACTAAATAACCCTGAGGTGATAAAGTTGTGCTGGCGGATAAATTGATTGTCTCTAAAAACCATGAAAACTGTGAGAGATTTTTCAGTACTTTATCTATATATATATATATATATATATATATGTATACATATATTTAAATGTAGCATGATTCAAAGGACCACCCTTCACATCCACCATGTTTTTAGAAACATGTGTACCTGCAGAAAGGCTGACATAGCTTAAGCTAAACCAAATATATAAACATACACTAGTGACAGGTCAATTCACCACCATGTTTAGTGTATGTAGTGATTATTAGAGACATATTGAGTATTCATGCATATTTAACAGGGACTCAGAAAGATGTTTTCTAACAGACCGAAAGGATTAACCTCATGGCCGATGCATAACACAAGGAATTAATTTCTGTATCAACTTTAAAAGCAATAAAACATTATTGCACTGTGTTTGCAGTAGAAACTGAATAAAAACTGTCGACCAAAGCTCGCTGCAGATCGTTTTGCTGATTACATATCTTATTAACATTGAGAGTGAGCCAGATAGAGCACAGAGCCAGGAGACTAGGAATACGCCAATCAAACAGTGTCCACACACACAGGAACACACCCTCCCACAGAACTACCAGCTTGATGACATCAAGGTCATGGAGACTGTTTGACTCTATCTTTTGATGCTGAGCAACTTGCAACTTTACTTTCACTTCAGCAACCCGCCAACTACCGTACTGAAGACCAGGAACAGTGGACTGAAATGGACTGTGGGTGAGTTTAACAGGAATTTGAAGGTAAATGACAGATTAACTATTGTGTGTATGGGGTTGGATGCACACCGTTTCATAGATAGAGTCTGAGGCGAAGCTTAATTTGGCACATGGAAACTTGAAGAGGACTCAGGGGAAAGGAGCATTTCCCAGGACATTTCGTACTTTGAGAAAGACAGAGGCCATGAGAGAGGGGGTTTAGACTCCAATCCCCTAAACAACACATATTCAATGCTAAACAGCAAATACACACATTTGCACACACAATTCCTTGCTATAAATAGCAAGCGCTTTGTCTACATCTTCCATATGGCTGTCATCTTATATCAAAGAGGCTCTTCTATCTCAGAGGATGTGGGAGTCTGTTCTCACATGTACACATATTGCTTTATGCAGTAACTCCAGGTTTGCTTGACCCAAGGCAGTGGTTTCCACCGCAGACTCCTAAATCTCTCTGAATGCGTTGTGTCACTAGATGCCAGGACCAATCTGAGGAAATGTTGCAGAAACCCCTAAAGTGACCAGGACAGTTCACCTTGCTCTTCCCATCCTTTTTCTGTCTTTCTCTTGTCTAAAGTGTCGATTTGTGTGTGTTTTATGACACTGAATGTACTAAAACTCACTTGTTGTGACTTCTTTGATCATCTCAGCCGATGCATGACAGCCGTTGACAATGTGTCTGCTCCACATGGACAAATCCTTTGTGGTCTCAGTCCGGAAAAGGTGAGTTTCAATGCCGAGTCGCGTGCCAGTCCGAGTGGCAAAAAACAGCTCAGTGCCAGAACACGGCGATCCCCGGTCAGGACCAGAGTGGACCAGACTACAAGAATGACACTTGTTAAAATCAGACATATTGCATGTAGATTTTTTTTAAGTACATTTTTTTTTAGCAAGCTTAAAACAAAGATTTAATGTAACCATTTTAGTATCGGTAAGTTATTTATGCATCTAATATTTTAATAATATAAATATATACTAATATGTGCAATACATGCTGATATTGCTTTCAAGAGTGTCAAGAGTGTCAAGAGTTTAAGCTTAAAGTTATTGAACTGATACCTGCACATTTTTCCTTAGGATTTTCTGGTAACGTGCTGAATTCATGGATCCATCAATTATAGCGACTCATTTTAGTTCTGAATTAGTAAAGCAGCCGTAGAACGTCACACCACACCATGTTGATTTAATGTGAGGCACAAGTTCCAAAATGTTTCACATTTTTTCCTCATCAGCTTGCAGAATACTTTTTCCAAATGTCTTGAGGATATTTTTTTTTTTTGCAAACACGAGACAGGTCTTCAAATTCTTTTTCATGAGAAGAAATGTTTTTATTATTCATTATTTAAAAACACAGGAGAGAACTGTTTCACACAGGGCCAGGGTGATTTTGAGAGCTTTTTGCTTAATAAATGAGAAAAATTGTGAAAACCATATTTTGTTTTTCCTCAGTCAATCTTTGTCTGACAAAAGAGGTTTGACATTCTGAAAAAGTTAGCTATGCCAAAAAACAAAAAAAATTGAAATAGAAGAAATCTGAGGACAAACATTTTTTATTTATTATTGTTGTCCTTAATGAAAATTAAAGCTCTATCATAACAAAATCAGTTGTATTTTAAAAATTCATACAAAAACAAAAGGAAAGAAAATACACACAATGAGAGCAAGGCCAGGTGGACAATTGTCAAATTAAATCAAGACCTTTGTAAAGATTTTCAAACTTTACTTTCATAAAAAGTATTATTAATAAACGAGAACTAGTTAATTTTTTCTATTGCTTTTATTCAGAATGTCAGGGAAGTAAACTATGAAAAGAAATTAATTTAGCTTATGCAGTTTTTTTTTTTTTTTTAAAGAACTTACACATTTCTGTATGTTTGTATTTGTAAAGCTACCTACCGTGTTGCTAAAAGTGGAAAATTGTGTGAAGGGTTTTGCCAGGCCTCCTTGCTCCGAGGCAAACTATCGTACAGCAACAGGTCCTTCTCCGTCACCACTACCAGGACCGGTTTCCAACACTGCTTCTCACTCTCCGTCTGCCGCATAAACAGATAAACAATGAGGGAGGAACAGCTGCTCTCATTCAGCCATATGCTGGGTAATGAAGAACTGAACAATGAAAAAATGCAGAGGTAAGAGCATGCAACCTGTTCATTCAATTCAGGTTAGTTATTCTGCAAAATAAAAACACTGCCATGAGCTAAAGTATGACACATTATTCTGTGCTTTGTCCTTTACCTGGTTTTCTTCCTTTCTTTCCCTCAGTTTGAAGCTCATTAAAATGATTACACTAATCAGGGGATTTAACTCCTAACATAATGTAATTGTGGAATTTTTTTTGTCCTAAGTCAAGCACAATAATATTCTGCATTTTGTTATGCAAATATATGACAAATATAACGTTTTTATTATTTAAATACCCGACTGAGAAATAGAGTTTGACCAGCAAAAAAAGAAATAACACTTAATGAGTACTAGATTGGCAATTAATGTTAACAGAGCAAGTGATTACTGAATATAGTGTCAAGAGACCAACTAAACAACCATTCCTGGAGGGCCACTCAAGTTCAATTTGATTAGTTGCATGCTGCACAGGGTGACAGATCTGTTAATGTACATGTTTTGTGCTTAATGTGTAAAATATGTCAAAAACAAGCAAATAAATCCTGGACCCATGATAGTTCGTCTCTAGCTTTGTGTTGCATATCCAACAGGAAGTGAGATGAAAGTGAACTTAGCTGTTGTGGAGATGCAAGTACACTTTCTCTATCCATTTGCTTTGCCCCCACACTCACTCATCTCCACAAGCCTCTCACTTACACACACACTCACACCCTCACTCTCTCTCTCTCTGTCACACACATGCACATTCACACAATTCATGTGCATTTTATGTGACAATGCTGCAGAACTCTTCTCATTATGAGAGCTTATCTGCTGCTGAGCCGAGGAATCCAAAGTAGCTCTTTGAAGTTCTGCTTCAACCAATCGCACAGTGGGATTCAGAGGGTCAAGGGTCAGCTTTTTAACATAATGAGGATATGTTGCTAAGTAACTGTATTGTACTGCATTTGGAGGATCAAATATTGGCAAATTCATGAGGACTAAATTAGATAGATATGGATGTGTGCGCCTATTTGCACAGGTGTTTGTATATGAAAGAGAGAGTGAAGCCGCATACGTGTGAAATTCACAAATACATCGCATGTGTGCGTGTGCAGGGGTGTGCGTGTGTGTGTGCAGGAGTTGAAGATAATTCCTAATAAGAATGCAGCCCCAGGTACATAAGCACACAAACACAATCACACAAAAACACTGACTGTTTTCATCGTCTGACCCCATCTTATTGAGTTTCTTTTTAAACACACTTATCCAAAACCTCTGTGACAAGCAGAGAACAAATCTCACACTTTCGGCAACCAAAGAAAGGATGACAAAGCACACATTTAATAAACTTAAAAATTACATGACTGGGTTTTCTAGGTGCTTTAATGTGGGGTTGTTTTTACTTGTTTAGAGGACAGAATGGATTATGTAGCTAAATCAAACACGTTTAAATATTAAAGCACACAGAACACACACACAATACATCTCACCGCCGTAATAACCCTTTGCAAAATATAAAAGAAATTTCACCCCAGCACCGGCTGGTCTGCGATGCTCATTGTATGACAAACTTCAGTAAAAAAGATACCAAACTTTAAAGGTATTATGGCATTAAAATATTCAAACAAAAATGTCTTGATCTAATTGTGTTTTACTGGAAGAGTCCAATTATAGTCATTTCATTACATCTACACACTAAATTTTAAATTGGTTTTCAAGTGTATGTGCTTATTGAGCAGAATATTATATCAAACTCTTTTTTTCTAAAACAACAAAAGTCTAACAAGTTAATACTAATTCATCATTTACTAGGGCTATCTGTAGTTAGCAACATAAAGCTCGCAAATTGTATTGTTTTTTTCTTCTCTTCTGAGTAGCAGTTGACAAACAGGCACATCATTGCCCCCTATTGGCAGGTGCAACAAGTCTGATTTCCAGCTTTTAACATCTAATTCAAGCAATAATCTTCTGGGTGTAATGGTCATACAACTTTTTATGTTGTATTTTAGTTGGTTATTATTATTTAGATTTTACCATACAGTGTTTATGTTTCTTTAAGGATTAGTATAGTACATGTTCTATTCTTTCGTATTAAATTCACTGCTGTACATTATGAGTTCTTACCCTTCAACAAAACCTAACAGCATGACTGTAAAAAGACAAATTCATTTCTGGACCATTTGAAGCACATACACATGCACACCCACACGCACACCAACCTTCCCTGCCAGCCATCCCAGGTGTCGGATCTCTTTGCTGCCAGCTACCCCTGTCCTGGATGTATTCTGGACAACTTCCGTCGCTGCTCGCTGTGATGGGGTGACAGGTTTAAGCCTGGAGAGTCATTCAGCATGCACCACCCTCAAAGCAGTTCAGAGGAGTCGTGCAACGGTCGCTGACATCTAAATGTACTGTGATGATAAGAGCTTCCTGTAAAAACGATTCACAGAGGAGACAGACCTGTGCCAGCGTGGATGTGACCGAGTGCATGGAAGAGAACCAGGACAGGGCAGATGGTTGGTCTGGGCACCGGAGCACGATGGTGTGCCTGGCGTCAGGACTGTGCAGCTCCAGTTTTCTGGAGGAGGAGATAAGGAAAAGTTAGTAAAGCTTCAACCTCTCTGGTTCATTGAGGGAGGGGAAAAAAAGCCTTTATAAAACAAAAATGTGTCCCCACCCTAATCCGGCAACTCTAATTTGGTATAGAAACAAAAATGCTACCCAATTACCTATCAGCATTTAACAGATGTTCCATTTATGCCATCCACTTCATTATGTGCACTCAGTGAAAAAGTGTGTTAAAATTTGAGTTAATTCAAGCAAGCTGAAAATACAGAAATACCCATGCATTCTGTGTGGGAGAAATGACAAATAGCTGTATCTCAGTAAATTTCCATAAACAATTTGTTCATTTCATATGGGAGCATTTCTGGTCAGGAGAGGCAAAGCATACCCTTCTCGATCTCTCTGGATGGCGCTTTGATTGTGTGCACTCAGAGCATGAATTTTAAAAAGGTGCATGTGGTTGCTGCTAAAGAACAATGCGTTTAACTCTTTCTTTATTGTGCAGCATGACATAGAAGAGAAGGTAGGCTGTTACTGAAGTGCTTGGAAGAAGAAAAAAAATATATATATATAAGACAAAGATTAGCAAAGGAACAACTTTTAAATAAAAAAATAAAATTGAAATAGAGTTGGATCAAACAGAGATTAGAGAGGCATGTAAATGTCTAACTCTCGCTGACATTTATCCACGCTGGAAGAATATAAAATGACTTGGGTTATATGTGGAAAAAAAGGTACAATATATCCCAAATAAGATACAGGTAAGGACACGTTGTATTTCAGCAATAGGAAATATAGATTATGCCACCTGTACTCACCTAAGAAGAAGCATTAATAATGTTAAAGCATTAAAAAAGGGCTGAAAAGAAATTGCCACAAAACTCATCATCTATCCAGTTGTTTGTTGTTGCTTAATAAGCTTCCATGGTTTCAGTTTCTCTTCACACCTTTTCCTAATAATGAAAGATTTCATACATCTCTGAAGAATATCATGCATTCCCTATTCAATAGCATCGCTGCCAGTAGAAATACCATCTACATTAAATCAACTCCTGGTGTTACTCTGGGTTAAAGTTTTGAATGGGTTCCTGTAAAAGCCAGGTTACTAAATAACAGGCCAAGGAGGAGTTAAGGGGAGGAACTTCAGAGGCAGATCTGTGTTTGGTGCAGGAGGTTCTTTAAATATGTTGCACTGGCACCACTTCATTGGCAAAAGAGCTTACAGAAATGCAAAATAGAAGCATTCAGAGCGAGAAGAGAACATCAGATTAGATTACTGCAAAGCTATTGCAGAATCATTTTCCGCACACAGCTGTTCTCATAGAAATATTATTATCTTCATGTGACAGATCCTTGGTTGGATTTAGCTCCGTACTTTAACTGGACCATTCTAACGCATAAATATGCTTCAATCTAAATTAATCCATTATAGCTCGGGCTTTGTGTTGATGTAAATCTTTAGGCAGGTTTCCTTCAGGATTACCCTGCACTAAGCTCAATCCAGGTTCTCTGTCCATGCTGAAGAAAGACACCGTCAAACCAAGATGCTGTTGAGGCCATATTTCAAGGTAGGCTTCAAGTTTTCAGGGTGATGTACGCAGGTCACTCATATGGATTATGGTAAACTGCAGGAAGGACTTTCTTTTAACAACTTTCTTTATGGCATTCTTCCATAAGAAGGCCAGATTTGTGAAGATCTAAACTAATAGCTGTCTTGTCAAAAGATTCTCTCACCTTGAGTCATGCAGCACTTTCAGAGTTAGCATGAGCCCTTCGGCTGCTTGTTACTGATAGTTGTGCTTGTTAGACATGTCTTGGTAGGTTTGCAGGTTCCATTATCAGAAGATTGATTGACCAGAGCTAGCTTTGAGAATCTATGTGAGATTCTCAAAGTTAGAACTATTGTATCACAACCTACCTTTTTCCTACCATGTTCCTTGACCTTCATGATGCCATTTGTTCACCATTGTTCAATAAAAAATGAACTGGACTTATACTGAGATTAAGCAAGGAGACAATTAAGGCATTTCATTTAGAGGGATTAAATAAAATAAATGCACACCTCGGTTGCTTTACTTTGTTTTTCACATAAAATACCAATGAAATCTAAAACATTTCTATACTTGTAAGGTGAACAAACTTAGCAAAGTTCAAGAGCAGTGAATCCTTTGGCAAGGCACTGTATACAGATATCATCAATGGCACAACATTATAGCCAATACTGACTGAATTTGTGTTCTAAACAGTGAAACATTAATTTTATTGTTTTCCTTGTTAGAATATTCTAGAGTTTTTTTTCCCACTTATCCCAACTTACAGTTCACTGACCTTCTAAGAATGGAGTGCGTGGGTGATCCATGAACTGCAAAGCAGCCTAAGGCCGTTTTTTTGACTATTAATAATGTACAACATACCTGAAATAACTTTGCTTGATTTAAAAATCCCATTTATTCCCAGGATTAATACACACTGTGTATCTGAGTACATTAGGTCAGGATACTCACATTAGGATGAACACTTTGTTTGAGTTCTTCAAGGGAATAGGGAATTCAAATAAAGTCTACCGTCATTCCACAGTAAAACTCATCTCCCCACTTCTTTGGCATTGTTTTCTACTGGCTCTTTTCATCGCTGTATGTGTTCTGCCTTTCTCAGGGCCCGCTCTTGTGCATTTCCTCTTGGGCTCGCACATGGTTTATACATCATCTGGTGAAATGAATTGAAACCCCTGAGGGAGATGCAGCATTGCACTGAGTATAGAAAAGGAAGATAAGCCAGAATCTTCTGTCATTTAACATAAAACCTCCTAAACCATTTTATCCCTGAAAGCCAAATAAGAAAAACAGAGAGCTAGCTTACAGGCTTGCCTTGTGATCTTTAACTTCAGCTTTCTGTCTGGGGACAAACGAAAGCTGAGAAACATCCAACCTTCCGGGATAAACATGAACACATTTTCATGGATTAAGAACAGCGAATCGATTTCAACTTGGGTGCATTTCCATTTAAACATTTACTAAACTTTATCTGGCAGAGTCAATCAGGAATTTGTTTTGGTTGTGGAGGACGGAAAAGGCTTCATAAAAACCTGCTGGTCAAGATAAATTTGTCCAAGGTCTACATTCTCATCCACAAATCTGCTTTAAATATTCACAAAGCAAAGCACAACGTTATCTGTGTGTGACATGACATGGGGCATTGACCTCAACTCCTCGCATAACTCACCAATAAAATCAAAGTTATGGGCAACAAAGTCAATGTTCAACCCTGAAGTGTTTTTAAGTGGTTTCAATCAACATTGACGTGAAGGTTTCACTAAGCAGTCTTTTGAAAGTCATGACTGATTTTAATGTGATTTTACAAGTAATGCTCCTCCTACATCCATGTAATCTAAAAACTAACATTGACTTAATGTGAAACGTGACTAAGGGTATCTCATGTACAGACACCCTAGTCCTCTACAGCCAAAGACAATCTGAAAAGATGGCAAGATTGTACACTGATATTAATGCACTAAAAAAAAACTGCTAAGAAATACGAAAACTGCTGAGGAGGAAAGTATGAGGGAAAAAAAATTTATATTGGAAATATGGGAAATAGTCTCAGTAATTGAGTCCTTGTATATTATGTGATGAATCCTATCCTATGTATATATGTATGTATATATATATGGGACTTGTGACCTATTATATGCATTATCAGATTATTTCAATGACATTCACCATTCGTTTATAATGTTATTTAATGTAAATACGCTAGAAAATGTCCACTCTGGAGGAAGAGTTTGCATATTGCACTATATGCAAAATATATTCTGTTCTCTTTTATTTAAAGTGGAAAATAGTTATTGTGGTTACTGCTGTTTTCATTTTTGCAGTTAGGACAATGTTATCTATAATTTATTAGTTGTTAAAAGATAGATTTTCAATTACTTGCTCAATTTAGTGGTATTTTAAGAGCTTACCATGAATATATCAAAACTTCTGCTCTTTCTAGTTTAACAAGGAGATTTTAGCTTGTTGATAAGTCAGTCTCTCTGCTCCAGCGGGCAGTCAGCTGCTCCACACACATTCATTTAGCTCCCACATTATGACTCTGTGTTTTTCATGAGCCGAAATGTTTCCCACCTTTTTTCCAGCCATCAGACTGACAGTGCACAACAACAGGTGAAGGGCGATGCATTCTCCAAGCAGATGGTCGAATTAAGTCAATTATTTAATTTATGTGCTAAGCACATTATTAAAAGAATACTTCAGCTAGAATTGTTTTTAATGAGAAACAGTTTAATATAGTTTTTCCTATTTCAAGTTGCAGGAACAAAGAGAGAACGATTAAAGCAAACATTTTAATGGTTTTTGTGGGTGCTAAAAAATAAAAATAAACCTTTTCCCATACCTGTCAAGCTTTGGGTTTGAGAATACGGGAAATCTTAAAAAATGCATTTTCACTGGAATATGGCTTTGACACAAAAGCTGTTTGTGCACATGAAAATTGAAGATGGTCAGGAGAACAATTTAGTTTACACTTTTCCCCCTTTCACACAAGCTCCTTACAGGGAGAGATTGCTCTGTTAGAGACGCACATCTCAGCTTGAAAAATGAGGAAGGGGAGATGTGGAAGAGCGTCATACAAGGAACAGGATCTGATGCAAAATGCTTGGTGAGGAAATCAATGCATTTTATTTACAACACAACAAGAATGAGGAACAAGACCCATTGACGACCATATTTGGGTTTCGGTCACTTTTGCATCTGTACGCAACATTTGAACTTGAAATTTGTGGAAGATTGCATACAGACAAAATGTCTAGAACAAATGTTGCGTACATTAATCTTCTTAACTACTTTTATTGTTTGTTTTTGTGCAACTATGCCTTACCAGTGGAGAGCTGAGGATTACTAACTTTAGAGGAGACTGGTCACTGAGGGCTTATTATGCAAAGCTTTAAAGATAAAGAACAGTCAATTCTGTGGGCACATATGTGCCGATAAAGACACAGAGTCACAGTGAGATCACAGAAAGATCTGTTGAGAGCAAAAAAAATCAAACAGCTGAAGAGGTTGAATGATAGAAAAGCAGACGTTTTTTTGGTACTGGGAGATGATGAAAGAGAGGAAAAGGAGAGGACAGCAGGAAGTCGTTGGGGCAGAAAAACACAAACAAGTTGAAAAGACTGATGCGCATACAAGACAGAGCAACAAGGAGAAAGTATTGCACGCAGAGGAAAAAACAACATGGTGAAACAACACTTAAGAGGGCCATGGTACACAGCACAGAAAGTGAAAAGAGAATGAAGTAAAGTAAATCTTTTCTGTGCATCAATCTGCTATTTAACTCTGCCACTGTCAAATTACCAACCAATTAGCTTAATGACACCGTCTAGCAATCCCCCCACCCACTACTCTGTAGGTCTAAGAGCTACTTCAAATGTCTGGCTGTAAGGAAATCAGGCTGAAAAAGTCACTTTAGTGCTTCTGTCTTTCAAGAAAGCAGATGACGCTGGCTGACCCCAGGGCAGATACTAATGAGCAAACGAAAACTGGCAAAGCAAAGCAGAGAAAATAATGTCGGGTAGTTCTGATTTGATTCAACATCATACATTTTCTAAATCTTACACTTGTTGCTGTGTAACATCTAAATGGCAGAATGTCCATCCTAAATTATGTCATTCATAGCATGACATTTCTCACTTTTGTTAAGTTCCATAAAATGCCCCAAACCAGTGTGTTTAATTAAAAATTACATGAATGCAGTAAAAGAATTTCCAACAAACTGCATTGTAACCAACCTGAAACATTTGATCAAATATTGGATCTAAGCAGAGGTTGTTTTGTGATTGAGAATTGCACAAATTTAATTAAACTGTTTGAAAAATCATTTAATCATTTAATTATAAATCATTTCCACTCTGCAAGTACACACTACATTGTGTTCATCTACCTCTTAATATCTCAACAATATTCCTTTAGGTTTGTTGTAACATGACTAGATGCAAAAAAGACCCTCACAATGTGTGAAAACCTTTGCAAGAGACAGAACATAATGCTGCACAACTTCAAGTCTCTACCGACAGGCTTGTTATTATGCTAGTAATAAATGACCTAATGTTACATTATTTTGACTTTGATGAAGACAAATGAGTGAATCAAGAAGGATCCACTCAAAGGACAGCTTAATTTAAAAGTGGAGAGAAGAGAGAAAAACATCAATCTTTGGGTATTTCTCTGGATAAATGAAAACTTTCAGGGTTTTTAGCTGCAGGTGATCTGAATCACTGGCAAATGCTTTTATTTTCCTCATCTACTGTTCAAATGTCCATTAGGGGAAAGAGAGAAGAGAATTGTCCCAAATGTGTTGGATAAATAATTTCCTGTTTTGATTGCCGGCTTCATCAGAGCAGCCAGAAACCCAGTGAAACACTAGAGACCTAAAAGACTGGGGAAATGCAATTGTTACAACTGCATCAAATTTGTCTGTGCATGTTTAATTTAAAGGCAAAGCTATCCCTAAGGAAAAGCTCCTGCACTGCATATTGATTGAAATGACATCTGAAGTTTAGCAACGGTCTCCAGCAAACCTGCGGTTTCATCCCTCTGGCCCAGTGTGTTTGTGTTTTCTGTTGACTTCGTCCCAGTGAGTTTCCACCTACCTGTTCTCAGGATCCGCTGTGGTCATGGCACGTGTCACGAAAGACATCTTCAGCGGTATGCACCTCCTGTCGCCGTTCAGAGACAGGAAGGGCTGGCTGGGAGAGCTGGGGGACTCAGGCGAGGATGAGGAGAAGGAAGCGGTGGGAGGGCTGCTGGGGCGCGGAGACTCAGGAGGAGGCGTCTCCCAGCTGATCTCAGATACAGGGGAGCCCTTTTTGACATACGGCGTAGCCTCACGCATGTACTTCACTGGGAAGAAAAGATAACAACGCGAATTTTCCTTCTGTCATAAAAATTATTTGTTTTAAAAATGTATCAAAAATCCAAAGAAAATGTTTAGGTTTAAATTCTTAATAATGAAAAATACTATTTAGATTTCATGAATTCTGCACACAGGAAAAAGTTGTGGAGAAGTTTAGAGTAGGATTAGGTTGTAAATCAATATATCAAGCTTTGAACGTCTCAGTTAGTCAGTTCCTGAAGATGAAAATGTTTGCACTAATTATAGCCTCACGGTGGTGGAATACTATTAAATAGTTAAATAAACACACTCAAAAATCATTTCAGATTTTTGAGGGGAAAAACAGTTGAAAATCACAAAGACTTATTTTTTTGCACTTTGTAATTACGTACTACTTTGTGTACACAGAACTGCAGCAAAAAACTGTCTCCACTAGCCGCAGCAGTTCATTGCATATGATGTAACTTTTCTTTTGGCTGCCCTAAGAATCAGTAAAAATGATTTTAGCGATGTAGACAACTTGGTCGGTTATGAAGAGCTCCTGTTTGTTGCCGAGGACGAGCGTCACTGTGGAAAGATTACTGATTGCCTCCTCTGTTACAATGAACTGGCACAGTCAACCTCGCCGGGTGCCAGTCTGAAACGAAAGCAGCGATCGCAAACATGCCAAAAAGCCCAAACGCCCTGCTGTCTTTTTTATCTCCCAATTAATTTGTTGCAATTTATATATTTATTTTACCTTCATCTCACCATAAAAATCCCACTGAGATCAAAATCTATTTCAGAGAAAAAAGCAAAGCCTGGAAAAGCACACATCAAAAATGGCAACATACACAATATAAATCCACAATGTTCTGATGATTTATGCGACTAGGTCTAAGCAGCAATACTGATGAATAATTAAGGGCCGAAACAAATAAAAACAGAAGAAAACAAAAACCCTTGTGAAAGCCCTACTGCTGATCGGACATGAGCAGCTGAGGCTGCAAACCTGGGACGTTCTCCAAGATAGCAGAGCTTTACATGTACAATTCAAACTGCGCAACACTGGAAGCTTGATAACGATTTCAAACCCTTCATCTCCTTATCTTGAGAGGGAAGCAAACAAGAGAAAATAAATGGTGAGGGTGAGGAAAACGTGGGTGTTCTGCCTGCTCTATGTGTGTACTGAACGTTCCAGATGCCTGGTATGGATGTTGGATGTTTAACTCGATATCCAGAGCCAGGAATAATTGGGATCTAGCTGGTGCCATTTGTAACGCAGCTTGTGAACTATTCTGGGTGAAGAAAAATCACCATAGAATCCTTTGAGATGGTGTAACGAGCCTTACTGGCAACCTGTAGAGGAAGGATGACTGACTCATAGTGTAGAGGAGGAGACGCGGATGGTACGAGTCCTCAGTGGGCCATCTGGTACGACATGATCCAGTTACAAAGCTAGATTCATCCACACAGACAGATTAGATTAAATGGCATTAAAAAAGGCTGATACATTTGTTGCAATGTATCAGAACAACAGAGGTCAATAGATGAGAAAGCTAAAAAGAAAATGTTCTGCCATCAGCTGAGGACAGAAATGTCTACTTTTGTCTGTAAGGAACCCCAGTCAAAGGAATGTGTAGGATTTTAATTCAGACAGAGAGGAAAAACATACAGCCAATACAGTGTGGACCCTGATCTGTGATGATGAAACATGATGAAGAAAAAGAAATCCATGAACAGAAAGAGGAACATCCTTCGCAGTGAGAACATTTAGATTTTAAATATTCACAGTGTCACAATGCAGATATAAACTGAATTGAATTATAGCTTTAAATGACAGGTATGCTTACAAAGTCAAGGAAGCATAATTAACTTATTACATTTTTCAGTTGAAAAAAAAATCTGAAGCATTATGTAATTTAGAACAGTGGAGAGTAATAAAATTTAAAGCAGTTTAATTTAGTTCATGCATAAACTGCAACACAAAACCACAACGTCAAGTCATGGCAGCGTGAGAGTGAGCAAAATGTTGGACTGTTTACACTAAAGTTTATTTATTTTATGTATGGAATAAATATAGTCCTTAAAGAAGTCAGAACTAATAATCTAGGCCAAATATTATTTCAGAATAAATTTTAGCCAACGCATTTGTACCGATTTGTGCACAGCTGTGTGTGAGAACGTGTAAAGTGAAAGTCACAAGTCTACATAGTGAAAAAAGTTTTATCATTCACTACAGATAGAGAACAGTGGCAAGATGAGCGTCAACAAGGCACCTCCTCTAAAATGAAAGCAAAAAACTAACTTACACAAAGCATGAAGACACCTCATGGAAACCACTGTGGTTCATCAGCTTGTGTTTCATCTTTGTGGTAAACGCACAAGAGAAAAAAAAAAACATGAACACCATGAGATGAGCAGAAAACAAACGCAATTAACTCTTCCTTTTCACTCACACGCATAGACAAGAGGTCTCTGCTGCTTACACAAAAATCATCTTGAACTGAAACAGCATATTCTTGAAATAGCAATGAATATTTTTGGGGGGATGTGTTACTATTCATGCTAAAGAAAGGCAGAAACAAACTATACCAGTGCATCCCATTCACAGTGCTGTGAAAGAGAGCTGAACAGCCACACCCAGGCCTGATGAGTTGCAGAGGAATTAAGCAGAATCAAGAAATGTGGTTGTCGAAAACAGAACCCATCAGGCAGCATGAAGTAGGCTAAAAGATGCCAAAAAGCAATACATGATGTTCTGACCTACTAGAATTCCAGAGATGAGAAACAAAATCAGTCACTGTCTGGAAAGGTTCACAAAGCAGATTCTAAGACTTTGGGACTCCAGTCAGTGATGGCCAACATTCATGACTGGAGAAGACATAAAACAAGTTAGTGTTTATAATTCAGCAGTAAGACAGAGAGACTGGGGCTGGTGTGTGCTGTAGAGGTAAAGCGGATGCTACATGCACACAGGTTATGCTGCATGTCTTCCTTTCGTCTGTCTCTACCCATTTACTGTCCGACTTACAGCAAATAAAAGCCACTATAGACAGAAAAAGTTTTAAAAAGAAAGAGATTGGACAACACCTGCATCCATTTACAAAACTACAGCAACATTTGACCATCAAGGCACAACTTAAGCTGACCCAAAAATCTTTAGGATCACCAAGACTTTTGGAAAAAATATTATTTTTCAAAAAAACAAAAAACAAAAAGATTTTGAGGAGCCTAGTGAAAGCCTAGATTTAAACTCGACCTTTGACCCAAGCCCATGCTCAAAACTAAAAAATGTGGCTTAATTAAAATCTGCAAGAGTCGAATTAAGACTCTGTGGCTGCAAAAGACTCATTGCTTTTCGGTATCAAGAGTGGCACAGTAACTTATCAGATTTACTGGGTAGTGACTTTTTCCACATGAAAACTGAATATTATATTTACTCAAACTATTTTTGTCTTTTAATGAGATTAGTTTGATAAACTGAAACTATCGATGGGGGCAAAAAAGCAACAACAGAGGCAATCTGTCAGTATATTGAAATTATGTTGTTGTTTTTTTCCTTTTTAGGAAAAAGAAAATTATTTCTGTTGGGAGGAAATTTAACTGTGACCAGCTTAACTCCGCACAGATAAAAAAGCAGGAAGTGCGGGGTGAAAATAAATGGGAAGTAGTTCATGCAGACTTCACCCTGGCAGTGTGTAGATCTGCGTGGTTCTCCCTTGGGTCATGTTTCTATTTCACTCCAACACAGCCAGCTCTGCACAATAACCTCAATAGCAGAAGATGAACTTGGAGAGATTATCATGCTACTCGAGCCTTCGTTTGAAACAAGATGGCTTTGCATGTTGCATAACTCCAGCCAAAAAGATCCAAATAAGGGCTTGCCCTCCCCCATCTGTTTGACTTCATTTGCCTTTTTTTTTTTTTTCTCATGCTGGAACAGAGCATGTGGATGCATGCATAACAAAATCTCTGTCATCAAGACTCCCTTTCTTCAATGTATTTTGAAATACGAACAAGCTGTTAGTGCAGCCACTATAGAGGCTCTTGCTCTTTTATGGACTTCTGTGCACAGTAGTCAAATTAGCTTATGTCAATCTTTACTCTCCTTTCATTTGCATATTCTGCAACTGATGAAATAAATGTGTTTCCTGCATGGAGGTGCAGGACTTCTGTCAATATTAAACACACATAAACCAACGATCAACCTCATTCTTTAGAGTTTGTTCGCCCTCTTCCAGCCCTCTTAGCAAGCACACAACCTCCACTCTAAAACAAAGGGTATAACTACCATATCTCTCTTATTTAATGCCGTTTAGGAGGACTTAATGAAGTCTGAAGTCATAGTACTTTCTACCAGATGCTCTGAATGCGATTTTGTCTTGGTGAGAAAATACACCTCAGGTGGATGGAGGCCTCCTCTCATTAAAGCCTGTGGGAGAGGAGTAGAGGATGGAAAGACAACTAATCAGAGCAAAAGGAGTACAAAAAAAGAAATAGGCTCCGACTGCTTAATGAAGTTTTGCAAGCCGGTGTTGATATCTGGGTACCAGACCAGCACAAAATGGGCGTTACAAAATCCACCCTGGAGACATCTGTTATTGAAAGACTCTGATGAAGGTGTGGGGAAACCTCATGTACTGTCGAACCTATGCAATCAAGTTGTAAGAGTGGGAATGTGGCAATAACATGTGAAATGTATGCATGGTTAAATGACACTGAAATTTAAGCATCTCAGAAAGTGATCAACTTCACAAACAAAGACATTTAGCAAAATAGAAAATATGTTTACATTATATTTCTGTCTTTTTAAAATTACTGTCTCAGCTTCTAACATTCTGAAATAAACAAACATAATAACTGCTGCAAACTTTTAACAAAAAACATAATTGCTGTTCTCTTTCAAATAAAAAAAAAAAACATGATCTTGACAGATCATTTTCAAGATCATGATCTGTTTACTATTTTCCCTTTGTTCAAGGAAAATAATAAACAGTGTATATTGCATTGCCACCAGAAAACAAAAATATCCCCAGGCTCTTATTTTGAATTATCTGTTTGAAAATAAAAATAAGCTGTGATTAAAGTCTTGTGTAAAAGCTCAGGACCTTGCAGCAACAAAGGGCAGGGAACATAGAAAATTTCTAAACCAGAAGTGAAGCAATCATTGGTTGAGGAATAGTGAATCAGCAGACTGGCTGGAAATTACAGTGCTTAGATCTCTAAGAGGCTGCTAACATTTCCAAATCCAGCAAGTTCCATGATAGAGGATGAAAGCTTAAAAGGACAGAACAGAGCAACTTGACTGTATTCCATTTAACCTTCCTGTTATCTGCTGTCTAGCTTGCTCTCACGCTGACTTGACAGCAAGTCAGCATTGAAAATGCATTTAAATAGATTACATCACTGTGCTTCCTCTGATTTACTTAACAACCTAATTGATTTTCAAAATAGATGGCAATGAACCTGTTTAACTCTGTAACAACTTCCACACCAAAGAGTGTTGCTGTCAGCATAATCTTACATAAAGTGAAGAAGTCGCAATTTTCTTCTTGTTGCCGTGTTCAAAACCGAAGGGCCACCGGTCAGATTTGACGAAGCTGAAGATCATCAATTTCTGACCAACAGTTTATCTCACTTAATAGCAGAAAAAGACAACAAATTTGACTTTGTTTTCTTTTTAACAACAGCATCACTTTCACCCAACTATCTGCTGTGGACAAGAGATGTCTGCAGTTCTATCAAGAAAACCTATAAAATAACAACATACAAAATAAATACAAAATAAATCTACAATACAGTTTATTTGCATCACATCTAGTCATCAACACTATTAACAACTATTCTGTATTGCATTTAATCCTTTCAATTAGTCAAAATAAAGAATGGAATAAAGATCATTGAATTACAGCGTAAAATTATTACCAGAGCAATTTATAGTACCGTGGTAAGTTCCTAAACGCTCTGTTGACACCATCTATGGTGTTTTCAGCTGCTCAAAGCCTTTTGCCCAGTGAAGAAGACCATCTCTATTTTTCCATCCATCCATCCATTTTCTGTTCACCCTTGTCCCTAATGGGGTCGGGAGTTGCTGGTGCCTATCTCCAGCTGCGTTCCGGGCGAGAGGCGGGGTACACCCTGGACAGGTCGCCAGTCTGTCGCAGCATCTCTATTTTTAAAGACTGGAAATAATAGAGACAAGCTGAGAGTTCTCTGAGATTGCAGAAGAATGCCAAAGGAAATTGCCCTGAAATCTGTCTCTGTCTAAGATCACACCAGCCATTAGGCTCCACTAAACAGACCACTGAAGAAACCAAATCTGCTTTAAAATCGCCTTGGATACTGGAGCTGGTGCTACCTGGAGACAAGCTGGCACCTAATCAACCCTCTCTGTCACTGAAGTGCAGGGGGCTGATTGTTAAAGCACTAAATGCAGAAAGAAGCTTTGGTAATGTACAGGAGGACTCAGAGTCTGCAATATGGGCTTAAAAAGTTAACGCAGCACTTCATGATATATCCCACAATGACAAGAGAAGTGATGAAAAAAAGTATTACGAATCCAACAAACTTTTAAGGCTGTAAATCTCCTTACTAACAAACGGAAGGACTAATTTAGTACATGGTGTTATAAGGTGTCATTCATTTAAAGTTTTGTTTAAAAAGTACCAACAACATCTGCAGCAGTTCCCATTATCAAAATAAAAGCGCTCCCATAAAAAGTACAAACTTAGCAGCAAAGAATGCCTGATGCATTACTTTTACTGCCGCCACAGTAAAACCAAGAGTGCTTCCCCCCATTTCCTTAATTAGCAACATTAACCACCTCACTTCCTAAAAACCAGACGCATTTGCTTTGAGAGCAGATGGTAGGTTTCACACCTCGCTCCTGTGTTTTCAGCTGTAACACAGATTCAACCGAAGTCAGTGATGTGTGGCTAAAAATAAAACAAACAAAAAAAAAACTTTACTGCACGTCATCCTGGCTACCATTATTTAAATCTAGAGTTAAATGCTCAGTTGATGTTAAATCTTCTCTAGTATAAAAAATATCACATTTACAACGGAAGATAAGCTAAAAAGTGATCATAGGAAGTTTTTCTTTTTCTCTGGAGGAAGCTGAGTCTTAACCACAGGTCTGTGGTTTTGTTTTGGCTGTATAAAAATTTAAACACGACAAGAAGTGGGTGATTCAATCTGTCATCTTTGCCACGGTAATGATCAGTGCAACGCCGCAGCTGCTGTTATAATCCCTGTCTTCCACTCTGAGTCAGAACCTTAATGTAGTAGCAAAGCAAGGAGATGATAGTTTTCCTGATGGCGTAAAGAGTCAGCTGGTAGACACAGTGACTGTCTCACACTCTCAACACACCGTAACGCCCACATACGCACACACACACTTAGGCTTCTGTCTAGACTAGACTGCTGGGGCCTCAACTCTCATTGGCACAAACAAATATGCATACAATGAGGCACATGTTCGCAGACAAATAGAGGGGGACAGTCAGAATGCTGACAGTGCACACACACCTACACACGCACGCAGACCCTCCAGCTATCAGCCAATGACAGGTTTGGCTCGTTAAGGACTCACCATAAGAGTTTACAGGACACTGACTCATTTCCTGCCTGCAGGAGCTTTGCAGGTGTTCTCTATTGTCATCTGATTTTTATTCTCCATTCACACTGCTTCCATGTGGATGCATAAAAATGTGTTGTTTGCATACATTTTTGAGCTAAATTACATGTGGTGAAATATTTCTTCAGGCTACTCCTGGTTCCGCTGTCTGCTTGGACGATTTCTTTCCACTGCCTTCAAGGCTTTCTCATGGACTTTTTTTTACATATTTTGTTAAAATAACAAAAAAAAATAAACTTCTGTGTCTCTTGTAAGGATTTTACGTGATAAAGGAGAGCATAATTGGTGAAGTGGAAGGAAAAGGTCACAAGTGGGCCTGAAACTAATGATTATTTCAGTACCAATTACAGTGTAGATATATCTGATGACTAATCAATCAGACAAAATATTGGCACATTCTGTAGATTTTTCACTCAACCATTTAAGCCTTTCTCTTATACAATATTAGAAATTCAGAAAAGATGCAAATAAACAATTGAATTGTTTTTTTGTTTTTTGTTTTTTTTAATAGGAAACATTATTACTTAAAATGCAAAATCAGTATTAATTAGTGAACCCAGCTAAAAAAATACTGATTACATCAACATGAAAAGTTCAGCTCTTTCTGCTCGACTTAAAATAAATACAGTTTAGAATTAATTTGTTGATTATTTTGGGGATTAACCAGTGAATAATTGGATAGGAAAATATTACATTCCTTTTGCTATCTAATTATGCATTGGTTAATAGAAGGTTTTTTTTTTGTTTGTTTGTTTTTGAACCAGGTGAAGGTAAAATTTTCCCACTTGATAAGTACTGGACAGAACACAGGCAAAGATTTTTTTTTTTTAACTCAAATGCAAAATGCTAACATTTTTTGTACTTAATTACTCCCCTGACTGTGTTTTTTCAGCGCAAGGGGCATTTTTTGAGTCTGTAATCTCCAGGTAATCAATTATTAAATTTGTCAACAATTAATTCCATAATCTATTAATGACAATTAATTACTGTAGTCCTAGTGACAAGATTAAAATTTTATATTACAATAAAAATTTTATTTTATTCAGCAGCAATTGTAGCTAAAGGTTTTTTGGAGCTTCTACTAGCGCTGACCAAGCTCATATTGGACACAAAGGGTCAAACATCAACTTTCAAATGTTGACAGAAATTCTGATTTGGAATTAGGTCTGGACATTTACATTAATGAGTCTGAATGGCCTAGTCAAAGCAAACTCATTAATGTAAAGGTGAACCATGGCTTCACTTTCAAGTTCTTGACATTTGCTCTCAGATTTTCTTCTAGGATTCTTCTGTGTTTAATTTATCTTCCACTTAACTCTGATCAGTGTCTTCTTTCCCTGCTGAAGAAAGTCATCCACCCAGTATGATGCTGCCACTACCATATTTCACTAAGTTTTAATTGGGGACATCACAGTAAAGACTTCTGAAACAAATTCACATTTAAAAAAGAAAAGTCAGGTTTTCAGATAAGATAGCATTATTCAGACAGAATCTGCACATTTGATTTATGCGTTCAGATAAAAGAAAAAAAAATGACACCATGAAGCCTACACTACATAATTCAATATGTTTCAATCATTCATTTTAAAAGACTGCAAAGTCTATTAAATACAACTGGGGTGTTTTGGTTGCATAAACCTAATAAAACACAGTGCTAACAATAAAAGTAAGAAATGACCTTCGTGAGATCTGAAACCACATAAACCACAATCTGCATGAAAAAAGAGCAAGGCAATAAACTCCCTTCTGTCTAGCTGTCACACTGATAAAGTTGCAACTGCATGACAAAATGAGGGCCTGAATGTGATGTTTCAATATAACAACCATGGATTTGCTTTAAGTGAATTTAGTGCAGCCATTCCTGCTCAACATCTTTTCACATATTGAAGTTTTCAAACTGATCCTGTTGTCAGGCTTAACACTGAACAGGAGGAACAGAATGTTGAAAACAAAAAACCATGTTTGTACAATAATGCGGAGATAGAGAGCTAGTTCAGAGGTTTTCAAAGTGTGGGACAGCTTCTCAGTTTAAAGCATTTATAGTTGTTTTGTGTTGGCAAACATTCTTTTAATTTCTTACAGTGTGGGTATGCTCTCCTTTAACACAGACAAAAAAAATAAAAAATAAGCTGGTCAGAGCTGATGGCAAGATGATGATAAAATACAGGTTAGTCCTGAAGGAAAGAACTGTTAGAGGTTGCAAGACCTCAGAACAGGGTTCTATAACTACAGTTCTCGTGGGCAGGTGTCCAATCTGTGAGGAGATGGTTTAGATCAAAGCATATTAATGTCTTAGATCAATCAAAGTCCAGCCTTAAATCCTATGAGGAATCTTTGACATGACACATTTTAATAAAACTATAAAGGCAAATAGGTTCGTCCTTCCTAGAGCCAGATACATAGCATTAGTCCTGTGTCTCTTATGGGGGCTTGATATTATGAGTGGAGGTGTTCACATATAAAAGGGTAGCCCCAAATCCCCAGAGAACATATGAAAAAGTCAGTACTCGGGCAGAATAATGTTAATTAGAAAGGACATCAAACGACGTCAAAAAGCCGAAGTGTTTAAAAGAAGAGGAGCTGTCTGTGATAGGCCTCTCCTGGCTGCCTAACGATACCTCTATCTATAACTTCTCCTAAATGAATCATGCAGATGGAGAAAATGCTACGTCTTCAGTAGAGGCTCCTGTGGTGATACTCCACAGCGCTGAAAGTCCCAGAGAAGCTGTCTCTTCTCTCATTTCTTTTGAGCCATTAAGCCCTCGTCAGAAGACGTTTTGACACAGCAGAGCTGGAAAAGCACAGGAGCAACTAAAAAAAAAAAATAATAACGGCTGGATTTCTCTCCCTGGCTCCAGTTTCAGGTCCTCATATCTCTCATGTTCACTGTGATATGTCAAAACGTCACAATGGAAACTCAAACGAGGGGTTTTATTACCGTGACTTGCTGTATGTTGTCATTTAGGGGAGCTTGATGAGGCAGAAGCCCAAGAGCGCCTTATTAGAAAACAATATGTCAAGTTGAAAAGGTGCATCAGAAGACAGGACAGCTTCCAACATGGTCTGACAAATTTCTGCACATAAATCCAACACTCTTTGTAACAGTAAATACTATGAACTTTTTATTTCATTTCTCAAAGGTCATTTTGCATTGAACCAACATAACACCACTGGCTGCAGTTGCTGGGAGCTGAGACATAACTACAGAACACCGACTGCTCCCCAGAGCATTTCCCATTTGGATCATCTGTTAACACAGAGAGCACAAACAGCCTGCTTGGGTGACACTTGAACAAAGAAGAGCCTCTCTGGGACTGTTAGGAGGTGCTGGAAATGATGTGTCCTAGGTGATTCTATCAATAGAAGCAGACGTGAAAGCATTCAGAGCAGACTGACAACACATTCATAATCAGGTTTATTCACACCAATAATCCCTGTGTTGGTTTAGCAGAACAGAACTGGGGAGAAATGGATCTTGATCTACTATGACATGGGGTAAAAGTAGCAGAGTTAATGTTTTACTGATCTTATGGTTTCTAAAAATTGTGATTGATTCTATGAAAAACATCATTAGACTTTGGCAAGAGCACAAACGTATCTGAAACAGTAACAATGCAATCTGTGAGATTAAATTAAGATAAGAAAATCATGTAAGATTTTGACAGCTTTTAAAAGTTGAACTAATCTGCAGTTCTCTGGCCGATCGCCGACTACGAAGTTTAAAAAGTTTGACGTGCCGATTCCGATGTTAGCCAACTTCTTTTTACTTAAATGTTGCTAAATATAGCAAGAAAGTTGCTGCCTTGGCAACAGAGGGGCGACCATTGTTTACTGCAAACATAACCTGGTGGGCCGGTCTATTACTCAAGCCTCTCCCCCAGGAGAGCAGAAGAGGCCAGCGGTTGATTTTTAGACCTTTGCCGAGGTACAAAAACTTGGGGGATAAGATCGGCTTCACATGTCGGCCGATCACAAATCTCCCAAATTTAAGGAAATCGGCACTGATAAATTGGTGCACCCAAAGAAAAAAAGTACTTGATCAAAATCACACTCAGCAGATTGGACTTGAAAACCAAAAATACGAAATGGTCAAGAAAAACCTAATCAGTGCATCTCTAGTTTCCAATACTAAGGTATTGTGTTGCTTTTAAATGTTACATTTCAAAGCCAGAAAAATAACCATTCATAACTTCTTTGCTCTATTTCAATCATGTATTCATGTTTTTTGTAAAAACACAGCATATATTCATATTAACACAAACAAGAACTAAATGTAAAAACTGTCTGCACTGAAACCAAAATCTGTGTGAACAAACCTGACAAATATTCTGATACAATAAAAGTTTCCATCAAAGATGTCAGAGGAACTGAACAAGTAATATGAGTTTTGGGAGATTATATAAAGGGGAAAGGTAACACAGTGATGCAGCTCCCCACTTATTGCTGCACACTGCTGGTCAGCTGCCCGAAAGTACAATTATACACTTTCCCCTTATGCACAAGGGGAAAGTTTCCTTGTCCTTGTTTAAGTTTGCAAGCCTTAATAATCAATATGACATTTTGTAACAGCAGTTGGGATACTTTTTGGCTGTAGGTTAGGCATTTTTTAAATTTTTGTGTAAATGATGGTGTTAATTGTTCTTTGTCTGAATGTTTTTCTGATGTTATTGAAACATCAGTAAACCTAATAAATGTAATGATTTTTTGCTGAGATGACAGCAGATCCTGTGACATAAGTGCCAAAATCATTTGCACATAGGTCAGGTAGTTGAACTCAGGTTACAAGCAGTCACTGTGATCCATATAACACTTTATTGTAAATGGGGCCTTTTACAAACTTGGTTGTGTAGTTGGAGTGCTGATTTAAAATACAGAGTCAAAATTACCTGCCTGTGTTTGCAGTCTTGCTCCCTCTCTTTGAAGTTTAAGTTTATATATATAGTGTTCATTCATTCATTCATTCATTCATTGACATCTACGGTAAAAGTGGTCAAAAAGCCTTCGGAACAGCTCATCTTTTATTGCAACACCATAACCTGACATGGCACATTTTTTAATAATCAAAACTGGAACAACCTTTCTTTTCAGCTCAGCCCACTGCTTTTCTACAATATGTGGGATCAAAATCACACTGAGCAGGCCGTGGGAAAAAAGTGGATTTTGTGTGTTTGGTGAATCATTGATCTAGCTGTATGCTTTGAATCATTATCTTGTTGAAAAACCCAATAGCAATCCATTTTCAGTTTTCTGGCAGAGACCACCAGATACATAATTTGAAACGTTTTGGTATTTCCAACATTTTGTGATGCAGCTGTTCGCACAGCAACTGACAGAGAAACATTTCCACAGCCTCATACATCCTTCCTCGAACCTAACAGTAGACATAAATCCATCCTTTGTGCCATCCCAAACCCACCTGCAGTGTTTGAAAAAAAGATGAATCTTAGTTACATCTGACCAACCCCATCAGTTCTAGTTAAAGTTCCAGAGAATGGGGCAAGCTGTAGTGGCGTAGGGGGTTAGCAAAACCCACATTTGGAGGCCTTAGTCCTCGACGTGGCCGTCGCAGGTTTGATTCCCGGACCCGGCGACATTTGCCGCATGTCTTCCTCTCTCTCCTTGCCTACTTTCGAATTAGAGCCACTAGAGCCCACATAAACCTTGGAAAAAGAAATATATATATAAAAAAAAAAGTTCCAGAGAATTAAGGAAACTCAACATGTTCAGAAATGTTGTTTTCTTGCTTTCTGGCAGCTGGATTGTAGTTATATTGTCGATACCTGTGGAAACAAGGGCTTTGTGTCCTATTAATATCGCAGAAGACAGAAGAACATATATCATTAATCTGAATTTCCTCAAGAACAACCTAAAAAGACTGATGTTTTTTTTTTTGAGAAAGTATTTTAGTTAAATTTAATATATACTTATTTAAAAAAAAAAGAAAGTATTTTATGGAATCCAAGACACTCAAATTGAAGGTGGATAATACCTATTAAAGAGGAATTTATATAAAGACTTTATGCACTTCTGTATTTCCAGAAACACTGGTTATTCCTTCAGTAAGCTACACAGACATGTGTTTGTTGATACACAAAGACACACAGCAGGAACGCAATGGCAGCATACACACAGTGCCCAAGGGACAGGTACTTTCCTCTACCATCTATCAGATGTGTTCCCTTGATCTCTTTCCTCATGTGATACAATCTGCCTCTCTCTCAAATGTTACACTGTGCTTCTTTCTCAGGAAGCAGTGAGGAAATATCACTCATTTTTTGGCACAGAATATCACAGACCTCCTCATACTGACGTCAAAAGCCAGTTTGTACCTGATAGAACGCAAGCTCAGCACAATTCTCACATGTAATGGGCTCTGATCTGTTAATTTCTATATGCAAATTATCTATCTTTAGAAAATTGCATTTACCTGAAGACACAGTCTCTGCCTCATCTAAACATGAACCCTCGACCCCTCTCAGTACTTTCCCTATTAAACCACATTTCAGCTTTTTGCCCTCCCACTTTCTTCTCCTTCAGTCGCCCTCGCTCATCCTCCCCTCCTTCTCTCTAATATCTGGAATACTTCCCATATGGGACCAGCTTCTCCCTCTACACTGTAACCAATGGGTCCCCATGGTCAGGATCATCGCCTTGTTTGAATGTGAGAGTGAGGCATTTTGTCTTCCCTGAAACAGGAACAAAAAGCTCAGAGCAGGTCTGTTTGTTAGTAGTTATCAAGGGAGTTTACATAAGGCAGCTCATGTCATGAAATATGTGACCACAGTTAAGTGGTGTGATCACAGAGAGGAAAGGTGGAGATGTTTGTTCCATCTGACAAAAATTCTCCCACAAAAACGCGTGTTGTTACGTTCAATGCATTAAGAGAAAACAGAATTTGCAGAAATCTGTATTTGCATGCAGATTTTCAGGATATGATATATCTGATAAACATGATGTGCCACTGACATAAACAGCTACATGAGATCTGTGTCTATAAAAATCTCAAGGAGGTCAATAAGTGGCCACTCTAACGTGGAATAAAAATTAAGCCACTATTGTGGGGAAAAAGTTGAACTTTATCCTTTAGTTTCATACTCTCATGCACGGCATGGACTATGTAGTGAATAATTTAACTGCTGAGTAAAGCTGCTAACAAGAAATAAAACTGCAGGATCTACTGAAGCACTGACTATCAAGTCCAACCTAAAAGTTGCAAATTGTGTGTTCACACATGTGGACTAATGTATTCTAATCTATGAGGAGTGACAATGAACAGGAGCATCTCAATAAATTATAGTGTACGGTAATTTAAATGTTAATTCATTTCACAACTTCACTTCAAAAAGTGAAACTCATATCATGTAGGTTCATTCTAAACACTGTTGCTGTTAACTCTGAGAATTATACCTCACAGCTAGTGAAAATTAACTTTTTCCCATACGCCGAATCACATATATTTGAAACAAAAGTTTATTTTTAAAAATCAAACATGAGCCAATTGAAAAGAATGTGTTTCCACTGTACAATAGATGAGTCCACTCCTTGGTTTCCCTTTGCATAAATTACAACATCAGTGCAACTGGCATGGAGGCAATCAGTCTGCGGCTCTGCTGAGGTGTTCAATGTCTGTTTGCTCAAGCAACGGCCTTAAGCTCCTCTTGACGATACTCTCTAGATTCTCTACAGGATTTAGATCAGGTGGTCAATAAAGGTCTATGATACCGCATCCACTGGAGCAGATATTGATACTTTTGGCAGCGTGGCCAGGTGTCAAATCCTGCTGAAAAATGAAATCAGCATTTACATAAAGTTTGTCAGTAAGCGGAAGCAGGAAGTGATCTAAAGTAAAGTAATCTCTTTGCTGTCCTGGCTTCATATGATAAAACGTGGTGCATCAAAGCCAGCAGATGACAGTGCTCCCCAAATCATCACTGATTGCGGGAACTTCCCCTTGGACCTAAAGCAACATGGATTCGGTTTCATCTCTGACTGTTTCTTCTAACTGGATTTAATAAATACATGCAACACTTACTTTAATTTAAAAATGAAAAGGCTTTAGACCATCTTTTTTCCTCCACAGCAAAAATAAATAATTAAATAAATCCAACAGTTATATCTGGTTCAGGAGTGGCTTAACACAAGCAAAGCAACAGTAACATTTCAGTTACACCGTGTTGGATGTTGAAGGACCGACCCAGCTGCAGTCAGCATTTTGTGATTCTGTCCAAAGTTTTTCAATGGTTGCGACCGTCGCTGTTGCTTTTGCCAAACTTTTCTTTTCTTCCACTCAATTTTCTCTTTGCAGGACTCTGTGAAAAACCAGCTTCCATACTCATGGCCTTTCTGTGGCTTTCCTTCCTTGAGGAGATTGTTGATAATGCTCTTCTGTCAATTCAGCATTATTCCCCATGATTGTGTACAAAGTAACATTTGTGTCAAAAATCTTTCAATTTTATGAAACACTAAATTTTTAGTTTTTATTAGCTGAAACAATTGAAAAGCATCACTCTGTGTACCAACTCTGTAGGAGTTTTGTGTTTTGAATCGAATCACTGATGCAAATTAACTTTTCAATGACATCCTAAGTTATTAAGATTCACATGTAAGATGCGAGAAACTTGTAATCTTCCCTTGCCCCCAGAACCAGTGATCCTCTCTCTTACCTTCCAGTGTCACCTCCTTTCCTGCTCGTTTCAGCGCCTGCACAGCCTCGTCGTGCGTTGCGTCCCGCAGGTTCATTCCGTTCACGGAGAGGATGGCGTCTCCTACATACAGAGACTGGGTCTGGTCCGCTGCAAGCCCCTTGAATATCTTGCTGATGAGTATGGGCATTTTGTTCTCCTTCCCCCCTTTAATGCTTATCCCGAGTCCTCCGATTTCCTGCTTGATCACCTTGACGCACCGCTTTCTGTTGGCTATCGCTTCGGGCACTCGCTCCGGGAGGTCCGTGAATGCGGTGCGCACGGCTTGGGGGCCGTTGTTGGAGTTGGCGTTGCTGTTGTCCAGGTAAGACCCGTTGGTAACCCCGTTGGAGCTGACGCCGTCGTTGACGCCGCAGTCCTCGCAGCTCAACGTGAGCGCCTCCTCGCTCAAGTTGGCCAAAACTTTGTGCCAGTTCTCCCGCACCAAAACCTCTATAAATCCACTTTTATGTGCCCTGGAGCCACTCGAGACTCCTGCTCCCGCTGCTACCACCGCCATCTTTGGAGCATTTCTGTGAGAAAAAAAAAAAAATTCACATGTGAATAAGTTCCCAGCGCGTCCTCTTACACTCCCTCACTCACTGTCTCACACACAGAAAGTAGAGTTCAGGCTGGACTTTGGTCCCTGTTAAGTTTTCCGCGGGACTTGTAGCGCACGCCGCGCATCCAGCCAGAGCTCCACTCCGCTCGGGCTGCCCTCCGCTCCGCCTGCCCGGAGATCCCAAAGCTGCAGGGTGGAGTTTCTCCGGCGCTCCGCCGTCAACGCATTTCTAAACATAAAAACTGATCGCACAGAACTGACACGCACCCAATTACCAAGCAGTTCAAGTGTAAGTGCAAAGAATGTGCCAGCCTCATACTGAAAAACAAATGGTGATAGACTACTATCACAACACAATCAACTAATTGAATCAAGATCAAATAAATTGGACGTTTTGTGCGTAATTTGGGCACATGAAACTCAAGGACGAAAATACTATTTTTTTTAGCTTTATTATTTAAAACAACAACAACAAAAAATACACCATCTTTTTCTCTACTATCCAACTTGTTTTGCTGGGTCTTTTTTGATGAGACACATCAAAAAATCGCTCACCCGCGTACACGAATGCGCAAAAAATGAAGGGGAAAAAGAAAAGAAAACTGCGTGCAGAACAGTTTTTACTTTTTACGAATCAAAACAGACAAAAATGTGTGCTACATTTAATCAAGCAGTTCAAATGTGTAAGAGCTGGCAGTTTCTTAATATATATCACAAAGGACCGATTTCCCTATTAATAAGTGAATACATATGTAATACTTGTGATCCTTGAGGCTGATGAAAGCGTGTGAATCTTGTTGGTCTATGGCCTTAGTATTTACTAAAAGGCTTAGAGCAAAAAGGCTCAGAGAGAACAAGGATGCAAACAAATACAGCGAGAGTCTGGTCAATTTGACTGAGAGGAAAACTGCTTCTATAATTGATAATCACTTCCTTATGAATACTTTGGGTGACAAAATATTTAGTTTTACTTCATTTTCAAACTCAAAGTGTCAACCAGAAGTTTGCATCCATCTTTGCAAAATCTTTTTAAGTAGTCGATGAAAAGTTTGCGTTGTCACACAAATGTTAAAACAATGTGACAGCGACATCTACTGGCGAATCTACAATTATAGCCTTTGGTGATTAATATATCTGCAGTGCCACACATTACAACCACAAACTTAACTTACACGCAAAGACTAATGAATGAGATTAAGCAAAATTATGTATAGTTTTCAAATGTTGTTAATAAATAATCTAAGGTATTTGTATTCAACAGTCTTTGATAATATCTCCTAATCTCAAGCTCCGTTAGAGTTGTTCTGTATTAGTTCATCTTCTCACTCTGGCTGCCTTCCCTGTTCAATCTAAAGTAACATGGATCCACAGCATGATGCTGCTGACACCATGCTTCTCATTGAGAATGTTGTGTTCAAGAGAGAGTACTAATGTTTTTCTGCTCCACCTATTGTTTGAAACGTAGGTTAAATAAAGGTCAAAATTTTTGCCCAATCTGAACAGAGCACCTTTTTGCACGTTTCCTGTGCCCCTTACATTTCTTGTGACAAATTTTAATTAAGACTTCAACTAATTTTCTTTTAACTACAGCTGTATTCTTGAAGCCCTTACAGAAAGATGACATTGTATCATATGATTTGTAGTCATCTTCAAAGATGCTTACAATAAGAAAAACATTAAATGAAAGTACTTGGAATGAAGGGATACCACATTATAATTTTTTTATATAGATTTATGCAATTTTACATCCCCGTTCTGTGATCTGGATTGGTTCATTAAATCTGAACTGTGCCAAAGTATGAATTAATTAAGATAGAAAATAATATTACAAACCTTTTGGTTTAATGAGGTTTACAAGAGCTGTAGATGATTTTGTTTTACTTTCAAGTGGAAATGAGCAATCAGATAATGGTGAATTCTTTGTTGTGGTAATTACCTAAAAAATAAAGATATAAAGTGGAGTCCTATAAAAGGTGAGTGTAATTAAAAACTGGCAATGAAAGTTGCTTTAATCCTTAGTGAGCTCAGCATTTGGAGCTCAGTGTTTGCTTTCATAGCAGCAGGAAGCAGGTGCAGAGAGGCGTGGTTGTACAAAAACACATGGAGGCAGGATTTCTGGTTGGAAAACTGGCTCACTGGGATGATTAAAAGTGAGGAACACATCTGAATAGAAATGAAACATATGTGAGAAGGACGGCTTAAAGTTTCCTCTTTTGTTTTTGATTTCCTTTTGCGATTTGACAGTATATTAAATATTTTGTTTCAACTTCCACTATACACATTATTTCCTCTTTCTCTCTTTGTCTTTCCCACAGTGACTTTTTTCTTCTGTCTTCACTTATCTGTTGGTTTATGAAATTCTTTCAGTTTTGATGAGATAAATTTGTTTTAGTTTTATCAATAGAAAACAACAGCCTAAAGTCTCTCAAGTAAATTAATAGAAATATACCCTTTACTTTAAAACTGATTCAACTTTAATGATCACCAGTTTATCTGCTACAAATTTGCTTCATATCCAGTTTTATTTTATGCTGTTGTTTGTTATACATCTGTTACTAATCCATTCTTACAGTGGATGAGTAAGACGTGTCAACATGGGAGGAGCACATTTGCATCATTTACAGAAAAGGGAAACTAAAAGTGGCCAACATTCTTGCACCAGTCAGTTTGCACTCAGAGACAGAGGATCTCAGCTTCACCTCATGAGAAGGTTAAGTTTGTCTTTTTTTTATTATTATTTTGCATTTTTTGTTTATGATTTAGTTGAAGGTATGTCAAAACAGCATTTAGTTGCATGCAATAAGCAAGTTAAATCCACAACGTAATACTTCCATTGCAAACTAAAAAGTGTGCCACTTTGGGTTTGTCTATAGAATGTGTTTCCTGCATAGCGTACCTTTGTTTTTAACAGTTTCAGGGCATATCGAGCAAATTAAAGTGAAATCTAACAGGACCCTGTTTAGTTTAACAGGGTTATGAGATGTGCTGTTGCATACATTCACTTTAGTTTGGAAAAGATTTGTCAGTGTGTTTGCATGTTAGAGAAGCAGAATTCTAGAGAAATTAGGTCACTTTTATTGAGAACTGGTTCTGCACAGAGTCGTGCAGTAGAGTGTGTTGATCTACTATTTGTTATTGTACTTATCCGAAGATAGACTAAAATATATTGCTACTTCCGTGAACTGCATTCCTCCAAGTTCTGCAGTTAATCCGTCCTACTTTTGGATTTCCGTCAACACCAAATACCTCTTCTCGCCAGTAGGTGGCAGCATGAGGTCATTTAATGTCTGTTGCAGATGTTTGAACTATTACACTTACGTACTTTAGAAGAATTGAATGATCAAATTATGTTCTCTGTGCAGTTCTTTTTTAATATAATTTTTTTTAGTTTAAAAAAGAACTTTTATCTGACCACCTCATAAATATTTATAGACATAATTTTAAAGCCTTTTTTTCATTTAAGCTGTGTAAAATGGACCTCAATAAAACAGATGTTATTACGTACATGCAGTGCCTTGCAAAAATATTAATACCATATGAGCTTTATTACTTTTTCATACAGTCAGAAACTCCAATGCACTTTATTTCGAAATTACATGAATGGCCAACAAAAATATGTGCGCAATTCTGAAGTTAAATGGAAGTGATATATTGGTTTTATTATCCCACGTTGTGATGATGCCACCACCATGTTTTTGGGATGAGGGTTCGGAGTTTTTCACACATAGCAATTTGCTTGCAGCCTAACCTTTCGGTGTTTGTCTCCTACTAATAAGAGCACCTTCTTCAGTATTTTTACTCCGCCCCCTACCTGGCTTGTGGCAAATTGCTCGCTGCACTTCCTTTTGTCACTTTTCTATAAAGACTAGACTGGTGGACTGCGCCTGTCCTGCTAAGAGATTTCTTTCGCTTAAGTTGAGGAGCTCCACCAATCTAAACCTGTTTTAAATGTCTTCAAAATGATTTTTTCAGTAGTGTTTCTAACAGACCTTTGAAACCACAGAACAAACATAACAATGCAACAATAAAATAAAAAACAGTTGGACTATATTTTACAAATAAAGGGACTTTTAGACGCAGATGGTTTTAATTAGGGGAATCAAGGTAGATCTGGCTGAACTTTTCTGATTTTTATCAGTAAAGCAATTTCAAAACCATGTACCATTTTCTTCTCACTTCTAAAACATCTGCTACATTGTGTTGATCTACTACAAAAAAACATAATATAATAACAACATAATAATTGTACTAAAATCCCAGAAAAATGCAGTATTGTGTGTGGCCATAACATAACACAATTTGAAAAGGCCAAAGGTATGAATATTTTTTATGACATGTTGTAGTGTATATGATCATCAGTGTTGCCTCACTGGTCTAAACTGTAAAAAAATCTGTCCTTTAGATATGGCCACATCCAGTGATTTCCTGTCTGAGGACCAGTTCCAGTGCTCCATCTGTCTGGACATTTTCACTGATCCTGTTTCTACTCCATGTGGACACACCTTCTGCAAGGCCTGTCTGACCAGGCACTGGGCAGGCAAGCGGGAATGCCAGTGTCCTCTGTGCAACAACAAGTTTGACAAAGACCTCAAACTGTCTGTCAACACCACATTCAGGGAGGTTGTGGACAACTTCAAGAAACATCATTCAACAGCCGATGCTACTTCCTTGTTAAAACCCTGGGAGGTGTCATGTGATGTTTGCGCAGCAAACAAGCTTAGAGCCTCAAAAACGTGCTTGGTGTGCTTAGCCTCTTTTTGTGAAACACATTTAGAGCCTCACCTGAGAGTGGCTGCCCTTCAAAGACACAAACTCTCAAATCCTGTCCCCAACCTGGAGGAGAAAATATGCAGGGAACACAACCGGATTGTGGAGTTCTTCTGCTTGAATGATCATATTCATCTTTGTGCCTTGTGTACAGAACATAGCGATCATGACACAGTCAGTTTGAATGAAGCATATATAGACCAAAGATCTCACATCTGGAGGAGGAAAGGGAATATTGGACAAACGAAAAACAAAAGGAATGGAAAGGGACAAAGTAAAAAGAAAGGCAAAAGTGGGCAAGCAGAGAACGTGAAGGCTAATCAAACGACAGATGGTAATTGTTTACCATACCACAGAAATATCCCAAGCCACTTTAATCCATTTAACTCTCAAAATAAAGATTTCTCCATGGTAAAAGAGATGCATGGGTTTGAAGTCAGTGGAATGGTTGGGTGGGATCTAGTAGCAATTAGAGAGTCAGATTTTGTAAGGATGCCGTTTTTACCAAACTGGGATTGTCATTGCATTCTGAGATTTAAAGTTCAGAGGAACACTCAAAAACTATTGTTGTTGATAGATTATAGCAATGGACTGGTGCTCTTATTCGATCCAGACAATAAAATCTTGCTTCATCGATTTACCGGCTGTGGAATCCATGAAAACATCGTCCCATTCTTTATCCGCAGCCAACCTGACATTGTAACATCATTGCAAAGTTTAAGAAGAAGAGTTGAGAACATTTCAGGCCATTTAGACATTTCACACTGGTGTCTTCATTTTTTTGTTATAACACTGATATCTATTTGTATTTTACATTCCCTTCTAATAGGGCCAGATTAAAACAGATATGAATAAACTGGGCCACTTTGCATGTTCTCTGTCATCAGGTTATTTACTTAAGCAACCAATAAGAAACAAACCATATGTTAGATTTATATTGTTAACTTGGTTACTTTTTATACCTTCTGTTTCTGTTGAATTTTTGACTGCTTTTAAATTTCAAATATTTGTACTTTTGAGAGCTGATGTTTGATATTGATTGTATAATCAATGGAAAATAATAATCCAACTTTTTATAGAATTTGCTATGTAAAACATACATATACACAAATACAGTCATATTCAATAAATTCGAATATGTCTTCTTTTTGGACTTGTTTTGTGAGATTACTTTTTGGAGAACGTCAACCTTTTTTATAAGCCCACATTGCCACATTAGACATGTTTTTATGACATGGGTCTGATGTCATATTCTGATCTTCAACATTGTGTTGTCATTAACTGCAGGAGAAAACATTCAGATAATGGGGTCGAAATGTGACACAAATAACATGATCCAGATGTTGTTGCTGATCCCTTTATGGCCACAGTGTTCCCAGAGTCTGACAGATGGAAGATGATCACAAAGCTCATCATCTCATAAATCAAGTTACTTAAGATGGCGGTAAATTCACTGTGCTCCAGTAACCAGTCACCAGCTTCAATCCAGCAGAGAACCTTTTGGATGTGGGAGGAAGGAAGATTTGCATCATGGATCTGCATATGACAAATTTACTGTCATGACAACATGGACCAAGGACTATTTCCAATATCTTATTGAATCTCTGCTGTGAAGAATTAAGTTAACAAATTAATGACTGGAGTAATGACTTTGTGTTGGAGAAGTCCAGTATGAAACAACCAAATCTACTGCAGTATATAAAAAAAGAGGGAATACTGACCATCCAGGTCAAAGGTGCAGTATGTAAGTTCATAAAAAATATATGTTTCTTACATCTTTGTTAAAAATGTCACCATGACAGTATGCTATGAGACAGATCATCTGTGAAAAAATCAATCTCCTCCACCTCCTCTCCGACCTACTATTGTCATCTGAAGAAATGCACAGCTCTCGACCAAAACAATCAGTCAGAGCCAGGAGGCGGGTCTTAACATTGTCAATCATCCTCATGTACTCACTGCCAAATGTGCTAATGGTGGAGAATCTAGGCCAAAACTAAGTTTGATTTTTCAGGCTGATGGAAACTAATTTCCAGAAAGTTAACGGGAAAAAATATTTTACTGCTATTAAGTAGATTGTTACTTAATGAATTTTCCTTTTGTTCTTGTGCAAATGTAGTGAAGTATGAATATGCATATGCGGGTGCATGTTTGCATGTCTGCATATGTATCCAAGAGTCAGGTGAGCTTTTTTTTAAATATAAGAAAGTGGGCTCCTAATAAAAGAGCTTGGTTTTCTTCTAATTTACCCTCATTTTTTTTTTATTTGCCAATACGAGTGTAGTTAAATTTTGACACTAAATATAATTAATTTACTTAAAATTAGAATGTCTCTAAAATATGATATTTATTTAAATTTTTGAAACGTTAGGAGAAACAAGAGTAAGCAAACAACAGTAACAAAAGATAAAACCAAGCATCACATAGAACATATATTATTAACATTGTGCATTTGATACACTCTCAGCCAAACAAGCTATCACAAGCTAGAAAAATAAAATAGATCAAATGAAAAAAAAAATAACATTGACAAAAACTGTTCCTTCTATGCTTCTAATAAGTGTGCATTTATTAAAAACATGCATTTTACAACAAGGGTAGTATTTCAGAGAGACGTCAAAAGTGACACTCAGACACAACAGTGACCTCTCATTCATGTGGCGAGCCCCTAGTGGGGTCCATGTCAAAGCACACATCTCAGTTATTCCAATTATGCGACCTGTAGATAAAGATTTTTTAGTGAAAATAATTGTACCTCTTTCACAAATCTTGCATCTGAAGGTCTTTCTAATTTATCAGAGTGAATAACAGCATATAAATAAAGATTCAATAAAGATTCAAGATTGAGTTGCTTATTTTACAGTGCATTCAATCTGTAGTTCGTTCCTTCAGGATAGACAAAATTTTCATTTTAGAAATAGAAAGTTGTTGTTTTTAACACTTGACCTTTTTAAATGATATTTTAAAATAATAATAAAAAAAATACGACTTACAAACAGCTATCGAGGACAATCTGTTAGGAAAACAATGCAGCACTTTTGAGAGCATAGCTTAAGTGCTTCTATAGAACTCAGTAATAATTCATACTGATTATTTTTGTCCACAGGATATAACTCAGTTACATTTAAAATTAAATCTCTCTCCTGCAGAGATACAGAGAGTGAACTCTCTGTATCTCTAGAGATACAGAGAGTTGTAGACCTACAAATGTAGACCTAGAACACAAAGTGAACTCACTTTGTGTTCTAGGTCAGAATACTCCTTCAAAATGACCTGAGATGCCCTATTTTAACACTGTTTTGACAGACCAAAGCAATGTTAATTGATTTGTGGTGCCCAGTTAAGTCTAACTCATCAGTTGCCACAACATTAGTAATATGTATTTAATTTGTTTGTTGAGTTATTAGGTGTAGGGTATTTCCCTAAGATACAGTATCATGGTTCACCTGCTGCTCAGTTAGCTATCTTTATTTTGGTATATGGATTTATTTATTTTTTTTGTGGAGATTGTTGTGCTTGTAATATTCAGGACTCAATACAGTCCATATTTTGTCGTTAGCTACAACCTGGACTCATCTTCCTGTCATGCCACCGTATAGGAGCAGCGATGGCTCCCATGCAGCATTGTCTCTAGGGCAATGGGTGTGGCAGACACAGGTTAGGATTGCCATGACTGGCTTGCGACTGATTGTGTTGTTAGAACACTGGAACTTCACCAGAGTGGTCTTGGTTCTGTGGGGGGTGCAGCAGCGCCCATCTGTGCAGGTGCCGCAGTAGCGAGGCCTGTAGGCCAGAACACTGGTGCAGTTCTTATACTCAAGGTGAACAGCTTTGTCGCTCCTCACCACCCTCTGGCATCCCCTGCCTCTCTGCTGGGGGAGAAAGAAATACTGCTGTTATATTCTAACTACAGAGAAGTTACTTCTTTTTCTTTTTGCTATTAATAGAAAATGTTATCTATTATGCTAACCTCAGTGATAGTGCTTGATTTAGCTAAAATGCATTATAGTATTGGGTATTGGAGGGCGTGATTAATCAGAAGGCTCCTTCAGGGAACTTCTGTTTTTATACTGTCTAATGTATATTTATCTGGAGCTTAAAGGATTATATGTTAAATTGATTAATTATTGGATGAATCTTACCATTGCAACCTGAGTCAATTGTCCCTGCAGGTCTTCACAGGGTCTAATCATACACAGCCGACTCTGCTTCACCATCTCACAGCGATTGTTCTTGTTTGTGACCCTGGTGGAGACCCCCATGCCACATGTTTCAGAGCAGGCCCCCCACTCTGTGGTCTGCTCAATGCAGTTCAGCCTGGGGTCCCAGCTTCCAAAACCTACAGTTTCTTCTTGACGAAAGGCTGAATGAGCAAAAAAGACAATAAAAGGTTAAATTGTGTTAAACTGTCCGACTGTCGAGGAAAATATATCCTGGGAGAAGACAGATTTGATTTTCTCAAGCACTCTTCTCTTCTACCAAACTAGTTGAAACATGATTAACTTATTCTTATTTCTCACTCTCCACTGTTTACTATTTTTTTTTCCATTTATTTTTTGCTTCTACATTAGTCTTAGAACACTGAAATATGAACGTCATCCACTCACTCACCGGCCATGGCAAAGCCACCCAGTGCACTTGCTTCAGTCTGGGGCTCACACACCCACTTCTCACAGCATTCTCCAGGAACCTGGACCTTGCGTGGGATTGGACAATCGGGCCCAGGAAGCATAACATCCAGGTTGCAGCGAGGAATGCAGGCTATCTGACCATTCTGGCACACACACTGGTATTTACAGCTTGGGAAGAAGATCTGGCCGTGCTGATAGACTAAACCCTCCAAAACGCACATATTACCCACACTGACTGGAGGAAAGAGACAAAACAGCAGAAGAATTTTTTTTAATGAATTTTATAAAGCAATCACGAGGATCAGCAACGCTAATGACGATTATGTGCAGCTAACTCACCCGCACAGATGCCAGTTCTCTTGTGAACATCCACTGAGTAATCACACTGCAGCCCTTTAATTGTGTCACAGGGTTTCATCTCTGAGCATGCTTGGCCTTTTTGACCTGCACAAACCAGACAGCAGGCACAGTCATCCAGGACCAGGGGCCCCCCAGCGAGACACACTGGAACCTCGGCAGGACACAGGCATCGCCGGGGACACATCTGAGCCCCGATCACTATGAATGTCTGAGTGGAGGATAGAATGGATTTGTTTTAAGATCCCAGAATCATTCAAGATAACCAAGGGTGACTGAGCATTTCCCGTATTGTATATATTTTTCTCTTGTAAATAACATACAACCAATAAATCCAATGTTGACTAAACTTAAACTTTAGTTAGACTTACAGTGTTAACAGCAGAATTAAATTTATTTCTTACCTGTGCAGTCATGAAAAAAAATAAAACAGCTGAAAGATTTGTCATCTTCTTGCCATGCAGTGCAAAGTTAAAAATATTATTGAAGAAAAAGTCTACCAAGTCCCTTTGTTCGGGGGTTTAATCTCCCCAACACTTTGTAGTAATGCAGAAGGCTGAACTCTCTTTGCCGCTGTGGCTCATGACTCAGGAGGGGAGGACCTTATATACCAGAGAGGTCCTGCTGCTACCATGACGACAGAAAGGAAGGAATGGTGAAGGGGTTGCACAGATTTGGGTGAGGTCGAAAGTCACATTTTGTTGTAAAATTCCTTCAAAGACGTGAAGATCAACACAAAATATTTCTAACATCCAGCTGTTTCAGTTTACACACGACATGGTCATTGTCATGTCTGGTTGGTGCTACACTAGATCATTCAATAATTAACACAACTTTACCTTAGTACTTCCCTAGAGTGTGATGAAAAAGTATTTGCCCCTTAATTTTGGGGGTTGGAGGTTTGGTCGAACACTTTACATCACGTTTACATGTGTCTAGTTTTCTACACAAATTGTCATACTTTATTTTTGTTTTTGCTCACTTCATCTTTGTGTGATTTTTTTAAATCTGAAATTTACATGTGAGAAAAAGCAAAACAGAATAAATCTATAACGTAACAGCAATTACTTTGTTCTTTGTTGAAGATTCCCCTTTTTGAATTACCGTGCATTACATGCATCCTGCTGGTTTCCTTATTTTAAAACCTTTGACCTCCCCCACCTGGTAGGTCACAATGGGAAAACCTCTTTTTCCCTGCAGAATTGCTTCTGTTTCTTTAAATAGCTTCACAGTGGAAACTTATGTCAAGGATGACTCTGAGGCTGGGAATAACATCCCTGTCGGCACATCTGGTCAAAGGAGTTCCAAGGTTCTCTTTCAGCACCTATTTTTTCAATTTTATTCTGAAAAACCTGAAGGTATAGCAACAGCTTTCACAATCTGTATTTATTTCCCAGATGTAAATAAGTACTTCTTATGCAATATTAAACTTGAAGCACGTCGACCAGATCCACGCATCAATATAGGACGTTTGAACATGTAAAAAAAGCTGAGACGTGATCAGTGGAATAGTTCTAGCTCCAGTTCAGAAATCAGATAGGTTGAAAATAAAATTCATTTAGATTTTAGGCTGTTGCAAAATGTGAAAATCTATCAACTCTTTGTACCCTGAATGTGTTTCCAAAAGCAAATGCAGGAGGTCAGCATTTTTATATTTCTGTTTTTACTGGATTACTGTTTTGTTGTCTTTTCGTGCCAGACTGAAGACATTTACTTGACTTTAGTTTGGCAGCGTCAAACATTTATATGCCATGTAATACATCACTCTTGGTGCTCTATATAACATCTGCATAGGATTTCTTTGCTCACTTCCTTGGAAAATGTTTACCTCCATATGCATAAAAAATTTGGCTTAGACTTACTGCTCATTCAGAGTAGGTTTTCTCAGTTAAGGCAAAAAGTGGTAAGCTTTCTTTGTACAGTTCTGACTGAATGCTTGCTAGCTTTGCCAAAATCTTGATTCAGTGCTCCTTCAACAGTTTTGACCGTGGAAGTTGAAGAATGTCAAACTTCACAAGACGGCTTTGTTTGTCTAGTCTGTTGAGATTTCTGCTTCTGTAACCCAACTAAGTCGGTGTTCTCTATAATATCCAGCAGCTGAAGAGAAGAACAAGTGACCATTTGTACCAAACAGAAGATCATATAACAGGAGAGGGTCACATGTAAATGGGAGTTATGTATCACATATATTAAAACCATTCAAACTATAGTTGGAGAATCCAGCATTTCTCTCTACATTGTCTCATTTTCCTCACAGCTTATGTTAATGGCAGAGTGAAGTTCGAATTTCACTTGATCTTCTACTTCTTTGTTACATTTATCTTTGAGCAACTATTTATATTTCTGTAACCAAGCATTTTTCTTAAGTTTCAAACATGTGTCTGCCATTTTCTGTTACCAATATAACATTATTTCCATTATGCTCAGGCTGAAATTGAGATGCATTATAAAAAGCAATATTTTTGATATTATTGTCACTTTTCGGTGCAGAATGTGGAAGTATGATATCCCATGCCTCCCAATCCACTTGGGACACGGGTAGGCTAAACAATGTGTGTGCTGTCCGTCTCCCAAATTTTGCACAAAAATGGACAACTAGTGTGTAGTGGGGATGGGAGCATATACACCACATTCGAAAAGATACTTGATCCAAAAAAGGGAAACTCACAATTTTGTTACATGTCAGTATAAAATTTTATATAATTTTAGATGTCATAAAGGTGTGTCTTAATTTTCTTTAAAGAAGGGTATTGTGTAAAATCAACTTTTTTAAGTTTTCTATCATGTTATAATGTTATTCTGTCATCCAAAACAAACTTAAAAAGTGTTGCTTAGATTATTTCATGACTGTTTGCAAAATCCTTGATTCTACCATGGCAGGGTTGTGGCAGCAACAGAAGGTGCTGGAAAGATTTTCGTCATTCTCCAATTTAGACAATTTAACTTTAGACAACAACAGGTCACATGATTTAAAATATTTACTATCAGAGGCCCGCAAGCTGCTGGAGCTGAGCTCTACTTTGGAGCTTCAAGCCGTCACCGTGTGGTCAGGCCACACAGGGGATGCCTCTGTTTACATGGATACTCAGGCAACATGGTGCACACAAACTAATGTTTGTGGTCAGCAGTGTGTGTGGCACAGTGTTGTGAAGATTCACCCCTTTGTCCCCATTCATTCGGATGTATATTTTACAGTTTAGTTTTATGATTTTTTTCATGTTTTTTTATATGCTACTGTTATGAGTTTCATCCTGCAGCTTAAATTAGTTCATTCTATAAAAAGCATGTTTTGACTTATGGTACCTGGCTAGCTTGGCAAACACTTGAGAAGAGCTCCATCAGGACATCATTGTATTTTGAACTGGAGTCTGTCACCTCACCAGCTGCAAGCCATATGCAACAAGTCATATGGATCCAAACACTGGAAGGAGATCTGAAGAAGGATGCAAAGTTTGCTCTGTACATCCCAGAATGATGTAATTATGGTCACATGATGTTGTTATAAAGCTGGACGCTTTAGAGTCACAACATGGGAGAGATTTTTCTTTTTTTTTGTATATTTTTTCTTTTCAAGTTTTACTGCGTTTTACAAAAGTATTCTTATCACAAGCAATTATACAAATTTTTGTCACACTAGGCCCATAAAATATTTGATAAATCAACACATTAGCATATTAAAAATCAGGAAGGAAATGTAAAGTTCATGCTTTCCCCCCTTCCAATTAAAATCTGAAATGTGTGGCATACATGTATTCAGGCCTTCTTGGTTCCACAGAGTCACAGAGTCAAAAGTAAACGGACGTGTGTTTAGGCTCATAATCATGCTGGAAGACAAGCAGGGACATTACGCTTAGGGGGGAGTGTTACTTTAAAACGTAGCATTTTTAAAGCCAAGAAGTTTAATTTTGTTCTCATCTAATCAGAGACCAAATAACTGTGCACTGTGTTTTCTATTTGGAACATTCATCGTCAGCTTAGGAGGGGATCCACATCGTTGTAAGTTTGGAGTTGAGTTATTCCCTTCCTTTTCTGGAGTTATAGAGAGTTTGATGTGTGTGGGAGAGGCAAACCTTTTAAAATTTTTACTTTACAGCCTACTTTCAAACAGATTTTTTCTTTTGCTTTGACCCGTCTCTTATGTCTTCCATGTCCAAAGAACTGTTTGCAATAAATTGCCAGTCATTCATGTGTCAGGTCTTCAGTGGTCATTTAGCTGTTCTTTACAAGCGGTGGCCAGTCAGTGGAAAGAACAGCTTGGGGGGCCCCCACAAATCTCTCATTCAGAGTTTATTTGCTCCATGCCACTGTACATGAACTGAATCACAGAAAGTCCGGCAACTGTCTTCTATGGTGGGTGGCTTTCCACTACTGAAACGTATTGCATGGAAAAACCTCAAGATGCGTTTTATGGGATGGGAAAAATCGTAGCATGCTTTCTCAAAACGAGAACTGGCAGCTTCTTTCCTGCAAGAGGGGGTTCTTGAAAACCTTAGATCTCTGACATTTCTTTTATTTCGAAGTTTCTTTTGCAGTGTTGAAAATTAGCATATGGACTCATCTAGAACTAATCACCATTTGAAATCCTTTCAGAAAATGCTCAAGTCAGTGCTGAAGTGTTTTACTTACTTACTCATGATATTATAATATATAATATCATTATATCAATTCTTTTTTTTTCATTTTTCCCAGACAATCTTGTGTCCTGTCTGCCTCTCGAGGTAGGCTGAACAAAAGCAGGTTCTTATCCCAAATTCTCTGTTGGTGCAAACTAAATATCCTGATGTTTTTACTAAGCTCGCTGAGCATAATAAATATGACAGAGAATGGAGCATATGTAGCAAAAAGTTCTGCAGTGCAAAGATTTTGGGATGAATAAAGGAAATAAAAAACAGTTACATTGTAAACTAAGAGCAGCTGTGGCACACCCTTTGCTGCAAACTGCAGTGGGCAGCTCTGTAACTGAAATGACTGCTTATTAAAAAATATATACAAATTTCAGTCCTGTTGCCAACCTTGAACCTGACTGATAAACCAAATATATTTCAAAGAACAGTCTGTTTTACTTACTTACTTATGTTGGTCCATACACATGTATGGTCCAACATACCAGCGTAACCACTTTTTTAGATTCTTTTTTTTTTTGTATTTCTATTCCATTGTAGATGGTGGATATTGATCTGCACCAATACCAATGAAGGTATCGGTGGTGGCCAAGCCAGATATAATGTTATGTATCTATATAGAAGTTACAACAGTGCAACAATTTATCTTTTCCTGTGAAACCTTCATGGAGGTGCATGGCCATCACCTGATTTATTGGTGCCAATAACTTTCTGTTCACTTTGCATGGATGATACAATTGGCCCTGTCTTTCAATATCTATTCTCTCTCTCTCAGCTTACAGCACTTCTCTTGTTTGCAGTTTACGCAAAGAGAATGACCGAAAGACAGATAAGAAAAAGTCTTGTGTCACTGTGAAGAGCTTGGTACCAGTCAATGTTTTCAATCAAAAAGCATATGGTGCCACTTAGCAAGCTGTTTATCTTTCTGCAAGCTTTTAGGCAGTTCATTTTCCTCACACATAATGTGATGACAAGCATTTGATCCAGGCAGATTAAAATCGAAACTAATTAAAACTATAAATACAAACTATTTGCAATCAACAGTTGTTGGTAGGAAGCTCACAGCTGATCTGGAGCTACTTGGTGCTATTATGATGGTGCTCCTGCTGTAAGAAAGGTGCAGGTAAAAAATAATATGAACATGATCATATTAATTTTAATTTGATTGAAACAGTTCCCGGTGATGGACTGGCGACCTGTCCAGGGTGTACCTCACCTCTCACCTGTTGACCACTGGAGATGGGCACCAGCACCACTCGTACTTGAATAATGGATGGATGAATGAAACGTTCCTTCCCTTCAAAGGCGTCAAGGCTGTAGTTTTGCCGCTAGAGGGCAGCATTGCACAGCATTAAAAACATGCTTTGCATTCTTTTCCACATACAGTATAAGTTTGACAGATGTTCAGTATTAAGAACACCGCCTCAAATCTATATAGCATATATAGATGATGTCTTTGCATTAGTTTATTAGCAATATTCAATTTATTGCTAATAAATATATGCATATTGGCTAGAGAGACAGTGCATCGCTATAAATCTTCAGACTGAGATGTACAGTTATTCCATTACTAAAGGATGCAGCATTTGCTTTAATGCTTCAGTTCACATGTCAGGCCTTAAGTGAAGCTCTTAGGAAGATGAGATGCATTTTAATAGATCATTACTTTAGAATGAAATGTTTCCTTATTGGTTGACAGTGGTTTCACTTTGAGGCCGTGTTTCTAAAGCGTACTTGCAAAAAAAAGAAGTGTGAACTCTTTAGATTACAAGGACTGAAAATAAATCTCAGAAGTCATAGTAGCAACACAGATCATAACAAAATGAGACAAATAATCAGAAAATACAAGTATCAAACTAATAGAGCATAATTCTAATTCCCCATATAAAATTTAAGAGTGAAGCTTTAGACAATTTTATTTCTAACTTTTTGCTTAATACAAAGAAAAACAAGTGGCAAAGGAAAATACACTATAGCTCCACTGATTCTGAGCCATTCAGTGCTTTAACCTTGATGACAATTTGTTTCATTCAAGTTTGTGCTCCAGCCTCGCTGTAACTGTTAACACCTACTGAGCTCAAAGTGTTTGCTTTGCAGCAGCTGCATGAGTCTCAGCTCCTCCTCCCACACAAACACAACCATAACCCAATAACTGTACTGCTACACAGCACACAAGAAACTAAAGCCATGTCCTGTACAGTAAAAATGCATTTAAACTATTCACAGTGCTGGTGGTCTGTTTAATTGAAATACACATATGAATAACTGGAGACCATATAAAAATCACACACCATGCTGGCTTTGACTCCAAGTGCATCTCAGTCTGGTGGAGAAAGCTTTTAGGTCTGCACCATTAGGTTCCTTTTAGTCACTGAAAGGACTTCCAGCTATTTGGTTGAAATTTTCTCTCTAACTTGGAACATGTCATTTCATTCAGCTGCACTTGAAAGTCACCAAACATTTAAACCCCATTGTGAAGTTTTTTTTTTCCACAGTGTGGAGAAAAACCTACAGATTTATCAAAGATAACCTGAATAAATATAAAAGACTTTTCAGTGGTTCCCAAACTTTTTCTGCTGGGCCACCCTTTGGTTATTGAGAAAATGTTCAAATAAAATATCTCACTGCATGCAGTATTTTCTGTTTCTCCTGCAATTAAATCCATTTCAAATATTTACTACATTAATATCAAAATGCAAATTGCCACGTTTTCTTTCTGGTAACTGCAAAGGATTTGATTGCATTACATTTTGTTGTATACTTTCATAGCACCAAATGCATTTGAAAGATTTTTCTTTTACATTTCTTTATAAATATCCAGTGTAGATGCTGAAGGGAAAGAAGACAAACATTAATATCCCATCACTTGTCATTGTTTATTTTCTTTATAGCTCATTACTGTATATTATACACCACACAACATACCATTACATTTTTATAGAAACGTGCAAATGTAGAAGCCTCAACAAAGAACTTTATATTCAGCAAATTTGCACTTTAAAAGAGACACTTTCACTGTTGACCAGCCCACCAAGTTGCCCTCAATTACAAACATCTTACGCCAGCGAACACAAGCCTTGTACTACCTTAGAAACCCAGTATGGAGAGTCTAATTTGTCATAAACTTCATTCTATTATTTTAGGATTAGGTTAAACTTCATGCATGAAAAATTAGCGAGATTATGTGGATAACATTCCATTATTATCAGATGTACATCATACAGTCAGTGTTTCATATGAGGAATATGATAAAGGGTTTTCTAAGGTGTTGGTTTCACTCCCAGACATAAAGCCAGCTCATTTCTCTGAATCTTCCCATCCTTGTTGACATCGCAGTGACACAACAGAACGGCTCGCAGTTTGTCAAGATCAGGACCCGTCAGGTTGGGCTGAAGTAGACAGAAGGCAAGAAGTAGAGTGTTGATTAGTGAATGAGATTAAGAATGGAGGAAAAATGTTTTACTGTTTTCAGCTTTTCACCAGGAGGTCAATCACATTATACCCTCAAAATGAAGAGGAAATTCAAGTGCAACAGCAGACCCCAGATTGTTGAGAAGTGACACAGAATCAAAAAATGTAGTGATATACTTGCATGCAAATCAGAAAAAGTCTTAGAAAATGTCAATATAATAGTTTAAAATGGTTTTACAAAATTTTACAGAAGAAAAAGAATAACTAGGACTCCTACTCTGACAAGCCCCATCATGTCTTTGACGAACCCATCCACCTCAGGACCTTCCAAGGCTCCGGTCTTGCTCTGGAGACAGATAACCAGAGGGAGGGAACATAAGCAAATAGAAGAAAACCGAAACACGCTAAACTCAAATCAGACTTTGTCTATTCACACTTTGCCTAGAGTTTGATAAATCAGGTCATACAAGCATAAAAACGAAGACGCCCTTCTTTCACACTCTGCATTCTGTTAACATTAATTGCATCGGTACTGCTATTCTGAACATCGTCTCTGTCAAAGCCAACAGGTTCAGTAACAAAACTGGTGGCCTTGAAGATTTTCATTCAAAGATTAAATGGTGAATGAGCAGAAAAGGTTGGCTTCACATTCGAGACGTGAGCCTGTTCAAGAGTTCTGATTTTACATGATATAATGAACCAGAGAGTGACTTGATCACATTTTAGCCATTTTATCTTATTACGTTTTATTACGCAAAATTAACAAAGTAGATTCATTTCCTCTGTGCTGTACTTAATGTTACAAAACATCCTTCTGTAAGATGTTCAATTACATTTTTCCTTTCATTAAATACATAAAAGTGTTGATTTTGTAGAAGATAATTTCCCACAGAGTTTCTTAATAGACTTACAACATCATAGTGGTCAAAGATCTTCTCAAAGTCCCTCTTCCTCTCAACTTTACTGGAAGCCTTAAAGAAAATTAGAACATGTGTCTTTACTCAAACAAATATGACAGCAAAACTAGATAGGTGGGTTTATTTTTTTTTATTGGTTTTTAAAAGGGGCTGTATTAAGTAAAGTAAACTTTTTTGAAATGTAGATAATGTTATAATGTCACTCCCTCATCAAAAACATACCTGGAGTGTTGCTTTGATTCTCTCATGCATGTTTGAGAAATCCTTTAATCTCCCCTGTTAGCCAGAGGAGCAGCGGGCCAAGCGGTTATGGGTTCAGAAAACGAGTGCTGAAACCGAGCATAGCTTTGAAAAGGCAACATTCGGTTACACCACAGAGTGCTGATCCCAGAGTCTCAGAGCACACCTCCCCTGCGATTACTCCACATTGCTCCTTCAGACTAGCCAGCAGCAATTAGCAAACATCTGGTGGAATCTGCCGAGTTTATCGTGCAAGCTACTTCTCACTGAAACGCTGGTGGAAAACATTTTGATGGTATTCCTGATAGTGTTCCTTGATAGAGGAATATTGTTGTGATGTGGCAGTGTAGGAAAGAGCAAGAGCTTCTTAAAGAAACAGAGGCTCAATTCCAAGGTGTTAAAATGTGAAGTCAAATTTCTTTTAACTTAAGTTTGATTCAAAAAGAATTTTTACAATAACTGAAAAAATGCTTCTTCTTTTTTCAGCAATGGCACAGCACAGTCAGTGCCATTTTATAGCATTGACTGTGCTGTAAAATGGCAGTATCTGCACAGAAAATACATAATACTGCCCCTTTAAAAAGACTAAGATACTTACATCCATCTGGAACTGAAGCAGGAAGTTCTCCTCCAAAGCCAAGATCCTTCAGCATAAACCCAAGTATTAATTGAATTAATCATAACAAGAAACTAAATCAACATTGATATGTTTTGTAAAGCTTCAAGTAGTCAGCTTCAAGTACAAAATCTTTGCAGAAATGTACCTGGCTAAATCATTCAGGTCCAAACGGCCGTCCTTGTTTTTGTCAAATACTTTCATCTAAAGAGAAAGGATTTGTTAGTTTTCAAAATCACAGCAAATTCACCTCTGCTATACTTCTGCTCAGTTTTCAAGACTTTTACAAAATGTAAAAGTATAAAATCAGAAAACTAACTTCAAATGTTGACTCTCCCCAAAAATGTATAAAATTGATTATACCAACAGTGATTGTAAAAAAAACCCCCCCCAAAAAACAAAGGTTTGATGTTTTTAATTCCCCTTTTGATTATTATACAAGATAATCCATAACTGGAAGATTCAACTCTTGCAGGAGGATGTACATTTGAGTTTGTAGGATAATATTTTTGCAAAATGAGAGCTGTTCTCATCTCTGAAAATCTGCTCAATCAAAAAGATGAACAATAATTGCGCTAACTAAACAAACAAAGCAAATACTGCCTGGCAAGTCTTAAAGGTACTCAGTGTTAAAATTAATAATTCATTTGAATAAAAAAATATACTGTGTAGCTTTTTGAATTGGACAATCAGTCAAGTTTTAATAAAGTGTGACTATGTCTTGAGACTGCGGCAGATTTTTCATACCATTGCGTCGGTATATTCTTCCAGTTTATCAGGGGACACTTCTTTGTGGTGCTGCTGAAATAAATCTTTCAAAAAGGCCTGGGAGAAGAAGAACCACAAAGAAAAAAACATTTTCATTCATTGAGATCGATTCCCTGCAGAAGCAACAGTTACAGTTACTCTCAGATCGTTGCTATCTTTTCTGTTCATTAACAAAAGTACTTTTTATCTTCCATAACCAATACATTAAAAAGGTGTACAACTTAAATATTTAATGTACGTTTTAGCATTACTACAATTAATGAATGCTTCTTGGCATTCATTACTACTGGGAAGTTTGAAGTCATTTTAGACCAAGAGCTATGAAAGCATGTGCCTACAAAACATATATACACACATGAAATAATTTTAACTGTGCAACTTTACCCATTTTGGGAATATCTGTTCCAAAAATGCTGTAAGTACTGTATTTTCAACTATTCATGTTCTACTAAGAAAATGTTGAAGTTAGCTGCATCATATCTAAGATTAAAAAAACAAAAAAAAACCACTCGTCTTTGATGAGTCTCACCTTCAGCTCCTGGGCTGATATGTAGCCGCTGCAGTCGATGTCATACTTCCTCCATATCTGCAGCAACACAAATTAGAAAATGTTATTTATAGCAATAAGAAATTATTTCAGCCAGTGAAGTAATTCCAATCCTTTTTAAGTTAAAAATGACAGACCTCAGTTGTATTGTGAAAAAACAATTCCCAATCAGCGAGTTTAAGCTCCAGTTAATGGTGTATTTGTCAGAAGAGGTCAACATATTGAACACAGCCATAAAATAATATTACCAACTATGATATATAGTCTGACCATTGCAAAAAATGTTAATAAAATGCAATGTTGGCCACACACACTGAAACAAAATCTTCATATTATTATACTTTCCCAATACCATTACTGCGTTTCAAAACATTTCCACCTCAGACTATTGAAGAGTCAAACATACATGTTAGAAATTAGATCAGATTAGAGATCAAGGGACAATAAGACTGAAGGTCAAATTTATATCCTACTTGATTTTTTAATTGCTTACAGTTTAAGCATTTCTGATGTGAAGAGGCAAAGTAGGCAGTTTAGAATCTGGGTTCCCAAAGTTCACAATCAAAAGTCCAGATGATTTCTATGAAAGGCTAAAGGTCGGAAATAGACAGTTTCCGACCTTTCTTTGCATGTGAGCAAAGAAATAAGCCACATTTAAAGTCAAACCAAACTAACGTACAAAAATGAGAAAAAAAAAATCTCTGGAAAATAACATGTACTCAGAGACGGTTATGACAGTGTTCTTCAACCCTGGTCCTTGAGCGCTGCATGTTTTAAATATTTACTGCCTTAAAACACCTGATTCAGCAGTTCAGCAAAAGCCTGTTAATAAGCCATCAGTTGAAATTAAGTTTACTGTCACTGGGAAACATAAAAAGTAACATACAGTCTAGCATGAAAAAGGACAAGTCTGCATTCAATGAACTGTCAAAACCTGTTAGACTGTATTGATTATTTAGTCAAAAATTCAGTTTTATGCATTCTTACCCTTTTCAGAATTCAACCTTTTACAAAGCAAATTTCTAATCATCTAGAAATTTCTTCAAGACAGTGACCAATGTGTACGTGCCATTCAGTCCAGGTCCAAGTATCCAATTTAAGAATAGCTGATTTACGTGGCAATACTTTCATTAACAGATGAAATGTGAAACTTTGTATGCTGTCTGGACCACAATTATATTATAAAGCAAGTGAAATAACTTTTAAGGCAAAGGTGGAGTGATGCACTCGTAGTGTCTTTTCTGGTCATCAGGAGAACAGCACCATTTATCATAGGCATGACTGAATAAAGTCATTTTACAGAGTCTTCACATTGATCTAGTCAAGATAACTTCATGGATGTCTCAAGTAAATGTATTTTTAAAGGCTAGATTTTCATCCAAATGCAACAGCATGTGGTTACCAGACCAAGAAACCTATCAAAGTGATCTACCTCATCATTGAGCAACATCTTTTTCATGTTTATGGAAATGTGTGCATCTTCACCTTCATAAAATCAACGCTGTTGTCCAGTGGAGCTTCTCTTCTGAAAACTAGCAAGAAGTTTTCTTCTTCTGGCAAAATCATGTTGGCCAGCTAGAAAACAAGACAGCAAGCAGAGGTCTGAAAAGATGCACATAGTGTTGGATTTTTCAAGTCTGTACAAGTTCAATTTTATCTTTTAATCTTCGTAAGATATAGGTAGTCTCACTAAGAACCATTTCCTGCTAAAACAAATTGCCTCAACAAAAGCTCTGCAGTCACATTGAGACATCTTTCTACAGCTGGTGCACTCCATAGAAGAAATCAATTCTCAAGTATTCAATTTTCTTTCCTTTATTTAACCAGGTAAAACCCCACTGAGATTCAGATCTCACTTTCAACAGGGAAGAAATCCACAACAACCTGGTTACACAAAATGAAAACATAAGCACAAGTTTAAAACACAATGCAAAACAGTTTAAAAGCAGTGACACTGACTGATAGAATCATGTTGCATGTTTTTAAGAACTGCTCAAAAAACATTCCCAGGAAATAAGATTAGCCATCTTTAGTTCAGGCTGGAGCAGATTCCATGATATATATTTATGTACTTAATGCTTTATTGCGTTTTTCTGTTCGAACACATGGAACATGCAAAAGAAAAATGTTGGCACATAAAGAATGGGCAGGAACAGATTGTTTTATAAAATAATTTAAGTAGGCTGGAGCCGAGCCGAGTTTCATGAATCAGTGGCATCAAGTGATTGTATCTCCGTAAGCTTAAAGGAAGCTATTTAACTTTTGATGTGTAAGATGTCTGCTACCTGTTACAAACCTTAAAGCACAATGATAGACAGTATTCAAGGGTTGAAGACATCTGGTAATTGAGAAGGGGAAAAAGCTAAATATATCTTTAAAAAAGATAAACTGCAACTCGATTTTCTTAGCAGGACACCGAAACGGAAGATTTACAAACCCACCGCTGAATGACCTCTGCACCAGCTGACCTGGATCCGCTCCAGTTCTTGTTGAGCCAGCTTTACATTAGTAGATTAAACTCTTCAATGAGAACGGTAATAAAGGATGCACCCCACAAGAAGACAAAGATGAAGCCATAACAATGACAATGCACCAAAGGTGCTGTTTTTTGCAGACGTCCTATAAGAACTTTTCTACACACTTTATATGGATTAGATGGATTAACTGTTTAAGCTAATTTTTTAACCAGATGACAGCTAAAGGCACAAAAGGTCTTCATCAAAAAGTTAATAATCGGATTATTTTCCAATTCATGTTTTTGTAAATGATGACCATGTCAGCACAGCTCTAAAATAAAACCAGAAAGTGGCTTCCAAAGGCTTTGCTGGTAAATATGCCTTCACATGGCAGCTTTCCATCACCACTGTCAATTGAAAACTGCTCAACATGAGGATTGTTCACAATGTAGTCACATTTACTAAGTTTGACAAGAGTGGTCATCGTTAAACGTTTCTATACTCGATATGCTAGTTTTCACATTTCAATTATGGGGCAATAGAGGCTGAATGTAGTTCATTTCTCTTTCTTCTTATATAAGTGAACAGACACTGAAAGCATGCCAGCACTTCGTGCAACTATGACAGGATCTTGTGGCTTGCAGATAAAATTGTGGACTTCCTCTTTGACTTCTATGCATCTGCAAAGACATCTTACGAGCTTTCAAGAGTGCTAAACCTTTTGTACACAGAATATCAAGTAGAAAAGTGACAACAGTGGAGTTCACTTGTGGAAACAACTTCATTTAAAGATGCATTTCAGCACAAGACAGTTTGTTAGAAAATACTGTAACAACAGGACATTGTGTAAGACAGAATGGTTGTTGCTTACCAATGGTCTAAACATCCTGTTTACACCAGTAGCTTTTCTTGTTTTCCAGAAAGCATTAGTAATCTGAATCTTGCAGGACTTACTTTAAAAGTTTCAGTTGCCTGTAAGCATTATTGGTAATATTTGAGGACATTAGAAATTGTAATGTGCGGTTATTAAATGGAAAAAAAGAAAAAAAAACTGTATGCTGCACACAAATTAGGTTATTTTAGCTTTCAAGTTCATTTTGTTTTGTTAGGTTCAGTTTTGTTTGTGATTTTATAGTCATGGCCCAGGATTTTTCCAAAGGGTGCCAGTCATTTTCTTACATGTGAGATTTAGTTTCAAACAAATCAATTGTGCTTTCATAAAGAGTGATTTAAAGCAACATTCAACATTATGCTCAAATCTACTGTAAAAAAAAAAAGGTGAGTATACAAATTCAGTAACTGTCTACAAGGAGCGTTTCAATTTAAAAGCATTTTTGGATCAGTTATGGAAAAATAATTCACAAAAATGTTTAGTCCTAACATGTTGTGTAAAGGTTCCTAATTCCATTGACTGTGCTTCTGATTACTGGTTGAGCCAAACTGACCCAATATAGGAAACGTTAGGACCTCGGCCCAAAACTGTCTACAGTCCTGTGAGGTCATCACAGCTGAATGACTTTCTCCAAAATGGACAAGAACTGATGCATGGTCAGAACAAAATTGTTGATTCTGTGGCAAACTGCTTCTTTCATATCAGTTTTCTCAAAAAGATCAGAACTGCAAAAACACAAAACAATCAGATCTGCTCAGGTCTCAGTAGACCCAACTGACTCAAACAGGGATCAGAAGCACAAGGAATTGAAGGTTAAATATAAAATCTTTACTACACATCCTGCTAAACTAAATCCTATTTGCAATTTGAGCATTTATATGTTCACATTTTAAATTCACCCAGAAATAATTACCAATAAAAACATGGTGATACACAAATATAATTAACAGCTATTTGCAGAAAGCAGAAGGATGTTGGTTGCATTGCTGAGGGACCGGAGAGGGAGTCTTCTTCACCCGCGCGTAATAAGCTTGTTAAACCAAAATATTGCAAATTATTTACCTTTATATTTTTAGTATTTACATGACATATTGTCAAAGTTCTTGTGGCATTACAGCTTCAGCTCCAGAACACATCGCTCCTAACCAGTTGGCTGAGGAGGAACTTAAATATTAACCTATTAACCTTTAAATCCAATGTAAAATCTGGGGTATTTTACTGATGGGTTTATTAGATGATTTGTTTTTCTTCGTTTTTTACAATAGCAGGATTTCTCAACTTTGTTATGGCAATATTCTTAGTATGTTTTGTATTTTGATTTGCATTTAAAAAATGTAACATGCCATAAAAACCAAATAACAAAACACTTAAAGTATCCCAATTAACAATTACTGTTAATTTCAAAGTTTTTCTAAAAAGAAAAACAATTATTTTAGGTTAGTTTTTGTATGACTATTAATTCATCTTATTTTATTTTTCTTTTTTTACATTTTACATTGCCTTTTTAAATGACCTCACATTACAGCTGGTCTTTGCAGAAATTACCTTTGGAAAAGATGCAGGGGTCTGAAAAGTATGCTTAAAATTATAGCTTTGGCATTAAAATAAAATAAAATAAAATAAATGTAACCAATCAATACATGTACATAAAACTTCTAATGCAAATTAATTTAAAGTTACAATCATATCGAGCTCCTCTAAGTAAGATCAATGCAGGTAGATTTGGAATATAGAGCTTGTAGCCTGTTAAACATCTGAAATTGCTACAACAGCACTTGTTGGAACTGATTCTTGGCAGGAGCTGTGAGTTATGGATTCAAAATTGTTTTTATTAATAAAGAAAAAAAGTCGGATAGGCAGGGGTGTACCATGTTGAGCTCACCGTTCCTGCTTCAACTACAATAAATCACTGCACATAACAAGCCACTAATAGAAAACGCATATTGATTTCTTCTTTCAGTATTAGAGGAAGCCAAGGCCCTTGGTTCTGTGGGTGTAATTCATCAAAGGAGTGATCCCAATGAATAGTTTCTGTCCTCTGGAATAAATAATACACTTAATTACTTTAGAGAGGCTTATGTTGTTTTAGACTATAAGATATCCTGATTAACCAGACTGCAGCCTGAGGTCAATGTGAAAACAATAAAGGTGACTTAAACCAGTAAGAATCAGTTCCAGCATGTCACAAATTACTAAAGAGAACTGAGATAAGCAGCATTCAATTATTAAATGTGTATTTTATGTAACAAAAAAAACAACAAACTTTGGAGCTTTTGAGAACACAAGATGGTTTGGACAGCAGTTTTTTAATATGTTGCACAATGTTGGTGTTAATTTTAAATGGTTTTAAGAGAAAGCTGGTTGATTAAAAAGGAATGGGGCTGGAGACAGATGATGCTGCTGTAGAATAAAGAGGAAGTAGGCTCAAAGCAAGCAGCTTTTAAATGTGTCATGAATGACAAAAACACAGCAGTCATGTGGAGAGGAAGCTGAAGTTGTGAAAAGAGGCCCAACGGGTAATAGTAATTACATTTTAGAGTAACTAAAAAACAGTTTTAAAATGTATGCATAATACAATGCTGTATTCCAGTTTGTCCAAATCACAACCAGTCCCAAAGAGTTTCAGCTTACGGGGCCTTGTTGAGACAACCTTTTTATTGTCAGGCCTGAAGCCTTAGATGCCACACCGAACAGCGTTCATAACATACTTGCAAAACAGTAATTAAACTTTTGATGATTTGAAAAGGTAAGGTCAGAAATATACACCTGAAGACAGATAAGCAATGATCATCTTATTTCACCTGGTCAGGATTTCTATGGGGAAGCAAAGAGACCATACTGACCAAATCTACTGCTAAAAAAACACAACAATAAGCAAGAGAACATCAGTCTGGATCACGGAGCAACAGGAGAATATGGCCTGGCCCAATGAATGAGGAACAAGTGGCTCGAGGATGGATTATAGGAAGAGGACAAGATGATAGAGAGCTTGTCTGTATCGGCTTCTACAACGTCTTGGACAAAGTAATGCTGGCCAGCATTCGTCTTTTATCATCTTATTATACTCTGTCCTATTTCAGATCTGCTGATTAAATCAAAGAAACCTGTGCCCAAACCCTCCATGCTACCATTCACTTTTGTTTAACTGAAGCAACATTGTATTAGAAATATCTTTAAATTGGTTTATGACTGATATAAATGAGGCATGAGCAATAATACCTCTTGAATCTGTAGTTTACCATCAGCAGTCACATCATAGGCAGACATGAACCTCTGCTTCAGTCTCTGAACTCTCTCCTCAGTGGCTTTCTCCTGTAAAAAAAAGAAAACAGCAAATCAAAATGAATCACTGATTTTCAGTTTTGTTTCACTCCAAACCAAACTCAGGCTAAATAAAGTCTGATTTCGAAGGAAATACAACACAACATTTTTTAATGTGAAGAATATAATATAAATAATATAAAAACCAGACTACATAAAAAAACAAGTCTAGCTTAGTCACATTTATTTTTGGTATCGTCTCCATGGATACGCCTTTAATCTAAGACTTTTTCCTCCCTCAAGATCTGCTTTTTGAACTCAAGCAAACTAACAGGGTCTATGGCACTTGACCCTAACCATGTCGTCCAACAACAGAAGTTGTTTGACATATCCAATAAAGCAGAAATCCTTCATTGACTATTCGGCTCTGCAAATCAACTGTCCCAAATTCAGCACTACCTGTCTATACAGTTTCAGACAAAAATCAATCGCAACAAACTACTAACGCTTAGAAAATGGGGATAGAGTAAAAGTATGTGTAAAACGAATTGGGCATATGAAAAAACAGTTTGAGACAGAGCCATTTGATTTTTTTTTTTTTTTTTTTTGTATGTTTGAGTTTTTCCAAATATTCTATAAAACTAATCTCAATTTAGATTCCAGTCACATCTGAAGGTAATTATACTTCCAGGTGCTGAAATTATTCTACTTAGCAACTTTCCAAATTGTACACATTAATTTCCAGTCACCATCCTGTAACTATGGAAACATGTTGATCCATGGTGCTTAAACCTGAATGATCACTTTGTGCAGAGCAGAGTACACAGTCTGCAGACCATAAGGTGTCACAGAGTTATCGCGGATCAAGATCAAGAGTCACACACTGTAACGGTCACTCAGACAATGACACTGAAAACAAAAGCAAGCATAACATCTGACAAGTCTCAGATAAATACAACTACATATGTAAAATTATATGACAAAAAAGTTAAACATCATGTGGTTTACTACTTCCCCAAACCACCTGCAACATTATGAACACATTTTGTTTAAACTGAATGATTTTAACATCATTTAGATTCCCTGATACAAATCGCCTGTCATGCCACGGCAACAGTTGTTTAACAAATTACCTTATTGGTTCGAAAGAGAATATAAATAATTCACAGTCATTGATGTGTTCAGGTTAAATGGATACAATTTTAATCAAATTTCAAAACACATAGACTTGTCAAATCAGAACTTTGCAATTAAGAGGCATTTTCTTTCTTTTTAAAAATCCTAAATCTCTGAAATTGATTTGTTTATATGTTATACAGTCGCTGAGTTATTTTATGTCTCTTCATACCTGACATGTTTCTGTCTTTAGAGGTGTCACAGCTGTTCCCTTTTTCTGTTCATGTATCCTTTTGATTATACAAAAATGTGTGCGTAATTTAACCAGACAACATGTTAACTCCACATCAGATCAAATTTCTAATTACTGATACAGCAGTACAGTACAATGAACAGAAACTAATTATATTGGAGTAAAAAAAATGGCAACAAAATGATGCACAACAGTAAACGGCAGACAGAGCAGATGGGATGGCTGTGCAGTGTCTTTTAGCTTGACAGAAATCCATTGAACATCATCCCTCCTGAGGGCATTAGTGGTGGAGAGCAAACATCAGAAAAGAGAGAGTAATATAAATGTGGTAATCTGTTTGTTTTAGTGCAACCCAATTAGTATCCAAGGGAGTCTGCTCAGAACGCTGAAGAACAACAGACAGTGGATGTATGCTTATTGGAGTTTCCATTAAAACTGGGCAGGGAAAGGGCTCGGCCATTACTCAGCTTAACCACATTTAACTTTGCTCTGCAAACATGATGTGCCATTAGTGAACATGGTCAACAGGCTCTTTTCCTCCATCTCTGTTTGGAACTGTATCTACTTAGATTGTTCTGTGATAGTTTGCAGATGCTTTTAAATGTACTGTCCAGCATCACTACAGAGGCCTCGCCCATTCAGACGGCTGCAAACATCTTTGGCCATCCAGACAGCAGAGGTCTATAATTTCTGCTAACTTCGCGGTCATTTCCAGTAAATGATGCTAACCTTTCAAATAGGGAAAAAGACGAAATGACAACTTCAAATACAATTAACCGCACCACACCGCTGTTGCTTTCAGATTGTACAATTAGAAACACATGCAGATGATGCCACAAATTGTTGCTTACTGTCTGTGAAAGTGTATTTATAAATTAGTGGCATATTTCTACAGATAAAACATTCACTCACCTGTGGCCCCAATCTTTTCATCATGTGGCGGAAAAACTCATCCAGCTCTTTACCCTCAATGTAGCCATTATCTACAAAAACAAGAACGAAAATCAAACAGTTGGGATGTGTATAAAAAGTAGATTCATAAAAGATTTTCCAATAATAACCCATAAAAAACAACTCATTCTCTTACTTGTACAGTGCATACTTATTTATAGCATCACTGTTGATACAAATAAATCATCTGAGATCTAATAACACAAGCCCAGCAAAACTGTCAAATCTGAAACTGGTTCATGTTAAAGAACAGCAAGATGACATGAAATGTCCTCACCATCTGCATCAAAGTGTTGCCAGATTTCCAAGAAACCTGCTGCATCCAGGTTGTCAAAAGAACTCTCCATCTTTCCAAAGAAAAGGCAACTTAAAACTTTTACACGTAAAAACAAGGACGTCTGAAGAGATGAACTGTGCTGCACTCCTCAGCCGTCTGCTTGCTTGACATATGCTCTCTCAACTACAAACCACACCTCCTTCTTCTGTATGTCAGTAAGTCAGACTGTGGGATAAAATGTGGGATTTTACAGTACAAAACATATGCGCCATCTAGTGGAGGTTTTGTTACACTGCAAAGCAAAATAAGTTCTCCTAAGTGGCTGACTGGAAATGTACCAAATGAGACCAATGAAAACATGAAGCAGAATGTAAAATAATTTTAATCAGTATTAATAGTTGCATAAAAACTCCCAACACAAGGATGATTAAAACATGCCAAGTTATGACAGAATAAGAAACAATTTAATTAAACAGATGACCAAACATTCAATTTCTATCATGTAGTCCCAGGTAAAGTTTGTTTCATTTTCTAAAACGCGTTCAAAGTGACAACAAACATAAAAATCGACAAAGAACATCAGCCTCCAGTTGCTTTATTTTATTTCAAATAAGTTACAAACATCCCTAGTATAGTAGTGCACTTAGTACAAAAACAAAGTAGGATTTCATGTTTTCACATAGGCGTGTGAATGTGTTACATGTGCTTATGCTGCACACACATAAACACACAAGCCCTATATGCAAGAAAGCACATATGTACATACAGAAAAACTCACAGCCACATCATGCAGTCACATACAGACTGGCACGTCTAGACCGAATGCTACCGAGTACTGGCATGTTTGTATACTAAACAGCAGCAGAAAGAACCAGATGCTCATGTTGTTGAATAATTCTCAACTTATTTTCAGTCTCCATCACAATGCAACAGAAACTCTGCTGCATTGTGCTGCTGCTGCGGCAAAAAGAAAAGCTCAGAAATGGCAACTGCACACAGCCACAAATGAGTGTATTAAATTTAAACATGCAATGTAGAAACATCCTGTCATTTTTAGTGTCCAGAGACACTTCAGAGACAAAAAGATTATTCTGTAGTCATGTACATCCAGGACAGATTGACTATATACACTAGAAATAATATCTGTAAACCGTGAAGAGTGACTAGAAAAGGACATCATCAGACACCACATTGTGAGAAAGGTGCACTAGTCAGAGCGCTGGCCCCGACTTCAATCTGAATGTTTTAAAGTGAAAACAAACAAAAAGGGCTGCACAAACATCCAAAACTTACTAATGAAACTTGATAATTTAAAGCAAAATTTGTGATCTGGGATAACATTTTCTTTATTCTTCTTTTGCAAATTTTCGAGCAAAACAAATAGGAATGAAAGAAACTTTCTTGATATTTAGACATGAAGCAGGATTTAGACTCTGGATCCTGTTTCAAGTCTTTTTGTCAGGTTTTAAACTGGACTTGGGTTCTGCCAGTAATCAAAAAAATAAAACATTCAATTAAATAAAATTTAAGTTTTAATTTGATACATCAAAAAAATTGCAGCTTTGAAAAAGTCACTATTCATTGTTTTCTGAAATTTTGGATTTTATCAAACTTTTCTGTCGATTTTCCAGCTTTACCCAGACATGGACAGAGATTAAAATCTGATTCAGGCTGCATATTTAGGAGCCCTGCACACTTTGCTGCATGAAATTGCATTCACACAGTGGCAGAATGCGCACAAATGCTGACACACAGAAAAAAATAAAAATACAGCCATGTGCCCTGGAAATCTGGCATTGTATTTCATTAATCTATGTTGTTGGGGTTTTTTTATCCCGGCAACATTTATGTTTTCTTGTTTGTTTCCATTTATTCACAATAATCACAGAAAATTGAGAATTACCCCAACACAATCATGACATAGCAGAACAGAAATATAATGATCATCCCATACTGTGTTTGTATGGCATGGAAATATTTGAGAAAACAATCAAATATTCAAATTGTAAACTGTGTACTGTTAATCATCATTCATTTACACTAGTTTTTTTTTATTACACAAATTCATTTTCAGAATTAGTCAAACTCTACAGCAGTGTGAAACAGGTATGTCGACTTAAAACCAAAACAGAAGAATCGGCCTGACGGCCAAGCTGATGCCACACAATTAATATACACCCACCGACAGCTCACTTTCACCCCACACAGTGCATTATTGTTTTTTAAACAAGCAGTACGATTTCCGCCTTTATTCTGTGCATTTCTTAATTCTTAGGCATAAAGAAGAATTAAGAACATTTTCAAATTGCTAATCTAACGAAGCAAAATGAGGCAGACTTCTAAAAAAAACTTGTGTGCTGGAGCTCCTTCAGTGTTTTGCTTTTACACAAAGAACTAAGACTGTCTCGAACTGTTTTTTTCTGTTGAGATTTCTCTATGTTACAGTAAGTTCCTTGTTGTCACTGGACATGTAGAACACTAGCATAGTCTTAATGAATTTGATTCAAGTCTTTCTAGGAGCAATTCAAATTCTCAATGCTATTTATTTACAAAAATAACCAAAAAAAAAAAAAAGTTCAAAACTTCTTTTAAGAAATTACACTACAGATATGCTCCAGAAAGAACCAAACATAGCTCTCTATTGCACTTTAAATATATTCCCAAAGTTTCTCTGCTGGATAAAAAAAGAAATAAATAAAAAATCCACAGTGTTTGAATATAAAAGAGAAATTATTTAACAGTGCTGAAGCCATACTGATTATCAGAAAAGACAAAGTGTACCACAGTCCTCTCAAAGCAGTAACACGTCATATGGCCACTCCAGCTTTCACATGGAGTAATGCACACTGTTGCTTAGTGTGCATCAGTCTGCAGCTGTTCCACTTATAAAGTAAACCACACATCTCTGATCTGTGTCTTTGCGGAGACACTCAGCTGAAACCTGCTTATTCCTGTAAATAATGAAAAAAGGAAATTGCATAACATTTTCAGTCACTTTGAATCCTATTTAGTAGCACATACAGAAAACAGAGTGTTATAAAATCCATCAAAAATATATCAGAAACGGTCCTGATTTGCTAATATGTTTTGGCTTCAAGTACAATGAAGTGGTATGTGGCGGTTATTGTTGTGTTAGGTCCCTGGGTGTCAAGCTGTGGCAGCAAGCAGTAGAAAATAGTAGTTAGTTGTAATCAGACTCTCTCAAAGCACACTGCTTTATTTTTAGAGATTTCAAACTTTGACTACACTTCATGATTTATTATTTATGGTCTAAGTGAGTAGGACCAAACCCTGATGATTCATCTTCTCAGACCCTGAAGAGTTAGTAAGAAAAGTGAGGATGAGTAAAGTTGACAGCACGTCTGGAGAAAAACACTGTTTGGATCAAGGAAGCTCTCATGAGATGAAGCACAGTTTTGGTTTTTGCTTTGGAGGCGTACTGCATCCACTGCGGTCATATCCGTCATGCATTAAGGTCAAAACTGTGTTTCTGCTTCTAGAGCACAACTCATGCCTACCAGGTCTGACTTGTACTTTGTGGTCAAACTGGACCTGCAGGTATGTATCATATTGTAAAAATAAACCATGGGAGATTTGTTCCCTTGGAGTTAGTTTTCTATAAAGGAGCCTGAGACTTGGTGAGTGGCTCATATTAGTATAAAGTCTTTATCTGCCTCTTCCCCCGAGTCCGAGGACTTCTTTCTGGTTGCTTTGCTTTTGTCTGTGTTTGCACAGTTGTCCTTGGTTTTGAAGGAGCCTGGGTCATCAGCGTTGGTGCAGTGAGGGCTGGATCTCTGAGCAGCGTCTGATGCGGACTTCACTGACAACAACAGACACAATAAAATAACATTAATAATGTAACTGGAACAAATGGAAAAGAAAATAAAAATAAGTCAAAATCCCATAAATTTAAATGGATATTTTGCCATATTTTTGACCTATTCTCAGAAGATCGATTTACCATTTTATAAATTCAACTCTATTCTTTAATAAAAGACAAGAGGAGAAAATGGGAGAAAAATTCAGGGATCGAAATTTGATGTTTGTTCCTGTCACTGTGGTCGACTGAAAGGAACCCAAACACACCTTTCTTTAATGTCATTAAACAAATAAATACAGTAATTAAAATCTTATAGTCATCTGTTTTTTCCAACTAAAAAGAACTGTCAACTACTGTGTGTACTTCAGTACATTATCTATATTCTGATCTGCTTCATTCATGTTTTACAGAGCAAAAGCTTTTATTCATGAAAAAAACCTTTTAGATTTTAGTTAAGCGAAACAGCAAAAATGTTATAACACTACATAATCAGGCTTCAAGGTTTAAAATTAGCTAATTATTTTTGCAAGGGTTCTTTATCTTACTTTTGACTTAAAGGCTCAACAGTCTGTAAAAACTGATTTTAAGGATTGCTCCATACAAAAAGAGACAGTAAAAAAATAGTAAAAAAAATACTTTGCATGTCTGATTTATGATGCGCAACAGATAAAATACAGTTTTAATCAGCAACGCTTTTGGCCTGAATCTGCCAGTCACATCTGTCACTTACTAGACACAGAGCAGCAACATGAGGTCACAGGGTAACTAACTCTGTTAGATTAACACAGTTAGAACTGTTCATAAGAGGCTGCTAAGATTATTTAGTGTTTGAAACTGAAAGTTTTCAGCTGATTTTGCGACTCACTTTCCTGAGGGCTTTTGTTGGTGGGAACTCCAGTCTGCAGAACAGGCTCCTTGTCTTTTTCTGACATTGTCCTTTTTAGGGTGGAGGGCAGAATTTTGGGAGATACATGGCCGCTCCCGATGGGGGAAGCTGAACTCTCATCTATGTGAAAAAACAGGCATGAAACATAACTTTGTAAAATTTGGCTGTTTTTAAAGTGATTCAAAAAGCCTGGCAAGGCTGCAGACAGCTTGTGCAGACTGCGTAATATACCTATACTCCTGCTGCTGCTGGCCCTCGGCTTCTGGGGGATGGTGGGCCGCGCAGCCAGGACTGGCTTTGCTCCTTGTGGCACTGGTGGCTTAGGGTTTACTGGTCCTGCAGGGGGAGTTGAGGAAGACGTAGCTCTGAGGCGAGCGGGAGGTTCAGACTTGGCTTCACTACGGGGTGAGGACTTTTCTGCAGCAGCATTTGCTTTGTTAGTGGGACAACTGGAAGTCTTGCTTTCAGTAGTTGAGGACTGGGACTTGGCTGTCAACAAATGCAAAAAAAACAAAAAAAAAAAAAACAAGAAAAAGAAAAAGGATAAAACAGTAACTCTTTGAAATCACCACCAAAAACGATCTAAGTACATTGCCTTGCAAAAGTATTTCCTGAACGTTGCCGCATTTTATCCCAATGCAAACCAAACTTTAATGTGTTGTATTACAAAGTGGCACAAAATTATGAAGGAGAATAAAAAGCCTAATTTGAAAAGGATTTACAAAACTCAAAATGTGTGTTTTGTAAAACAAATGCTGTATGCATTTGTATTCTGCATTCATAAATCATTACATTGTACGGTCATTAAAACTCTTTTCAGTCAGACTGTCTGCTGTACAAACAGAAAACTTTTCAAGTCTTCCCACAGGGCGGACTCGGCCATTCTGACATGAAGATGCTTTGATCTACAGCAAATGTTTTCTTTGCTAATTTTTAATCATAAATTTCTCCTTATGGCTTACCTGCTGCATTGCTGTCAGGCCTGTCAGGGCTGGAAGACTACAAGACACACAAAGACAAAATATGGAATCACTGCCTGTTACAAGCAGATGTAGATATTTCTCTTTAATGCCGTTTTCTAAACGAACACAAATCTACAGCTACATCTCAGAGGATAAATGACCGACATAGTGAAACACAGACGATGCAGCTCCTGCTCTCTATGACCGTCTTTCAGAAAACAGTGCTCCCCATTTCACCTGCACACACACCTAGAAACCTGCTAGAACAAGCAGAGGGTTGGAGCAGCTCTGACTATTTATCTACAGTCTAAAAATAATAATGTTGCAAATATAAAGCACATGCAGGGAATTACATTGGGATGACTTGGTGAGAAAAAAATAAATCACCGGGAGGAAAAAATGTCCTGCCCAAATGTAGAGTCAAAGAAAAATATACAATTAGTGTAATTTTGCCAACAACAATTGGTTTAGAAATTCATTTTATTCAAAGGTTCTGGTTGAAGTCAAGAGTGTTGTGCGACATAAAGCAATACTGAGGTCATAGTTTTCCAGACTCAGATTTCTAATTACTTATATGTTCTCAAGGTGTTCAAACTAGTGTGCACAGAAAAAATATGAATAAAGGGAACATTCCTTGTAGAAAGTGGATGGATGGTTTTATTATTCTCTAAACTACCACATGATTTTTGCTCCACCTGACGTTACTCACCTTGTATGCTCTCCTCTCATGTTTTGCTTTCATCTCTGCCAAGAGGCCACTTCCCATCATCTGCACTCCAGTGTACCTCTTCCCGCCTTGAGGACTTCCCCTGCCGTCTGAACCCTCCCAGGGTTCATCTATGGAGTCCGGAGTCCTCAGTTCTTCGGACCGGTCTGAGCTGCTGCTGTAGTCTGTGGGCTGTGAGCGGGTGGAGGAGTCTCTGGATTGGAGACAGACACCGTTAGAGGAGTTGAAACTGAGGCGCACGATAGGTGTGATCAGGTGTTAGCTGTACCTCGACTTTTGTTCAGGAGGTGGGCTCCTGACTGCCACCTTTGGAGAGGAGGGCTCCTCTGGGATCGCAGAGGCTGCAGCAGAGGCTGCGGGCGCACCACAGGATGTTGGAGCTACTTGACTTTTCTCTGACTTATCTGATTTGTCAGACTTGTCGGATTTGGAGGATCGCTTGATGAGATTCAGAAATCCTCCTTTACTCTTCTTCTTTTCTCC
>CAEGAG010250198.1:0-28710 GCA_903067065.1 Brachyrhaphis terrabensis
TGGGAGTTAGTATACTATTTTTGTGACCATTGGCATTTGGGAATGTAAAACAATTGTGCATAAGCTTCTGGCGGGTGGAGGTTAACAGGTTAAATATTGGTTTGATTTTCTGAAACAGAAAAAAATAGGAAATCAAGAAACGGCCAAATACTTTTTCACACCATTGTAGCTAAAATCAATACTTCACAAGAGGAGAGTAAAGTAATAATGTAACTGAGTAAATGTAACTAGTTACTGTCCAACTCTGAACTTCACAGCCCCCATTGAAAACACTAATATCAACATATTTCAATAATTTAAATACAAAATATACTTTAATATGCACAGTGGAAACAGTGCTAGCATAGATGCTAGCATCTACAGAAGCTAGCATCTACAGTCAACCAATGGAGCTCTTGGATTGGCTGCTTTGAAAATGCCAGCCAATAGCGTCTTTTTAATATTTTATGTATGCTGTAAGATAAAAACTGCTAATAATTTGGAGTTTCCGCAGTAAAATGTGAATATGGAGCCATGAAAAGGCGGGTTCCCTGTAAATGTGGGTGAATTATTGGTCCAAACTTTTACAGCCACAGACGTTAGAACATTTCTGCTGCAGAAGCAGAAAAAAGTCCAGCCCACATGGAGATCTGGTAATAAAAGCTTCTCCTTTTCCACCAGGGATCAGGCCAGATCAACCCTTCAGCTGCTGGTAGAGGGACTGTGGGAAACTTCCCTGAGAGAGACCATCTCCTAACAGGAAACCCAGAGACCATCTCCTCTCAGGAAACCCAGAGACCTTCTCCTCTCAGGAAACCCAGAGACCTTCTCCTCTCAGGAAACCCAGAGAAATTCTCCTCTCAGGAAACCCAGAGACCTTCTCCTCTCAGGAAACCCAGAGAAATTCTCCTCTCAGGGAAACCCAGAGACCTTCTCCTCTCAGGGAAACCCAGAGACCTTCTCCTCTCAGGAAACCCAGAGAAATTCTCCTGTCAGGGAACCCAGAGACCTTCTCCTCTCAGGAAACCCAGAGAAATTCTCCTGTCAGGGAACCCAGAGATCTTCCCTAAACTTCCTTATCATGAGCCTTTGTTTCCGTGGCGTTCCAGATGTCAGCGTGTCTCAGTGGGGGGTCTCTCCTCCGGCCCAAACTGGAATGTTCTGGACTCGTTTATCACTCTGAGGTCTGTGAGTCAAAAGGAAAAAGCCACATCTTCCAACTGGGCCTGGTTCTGTTATCCCCTCTGCCTCCCTTGAGTCCCGAAACAAAAGTTTGACTTGATTATCCTTCAGACGCCGCAGAAACGTCTTAAGGCGGCGTTATTTAAGAAAGCCGACCTGAGGCTGGTAAATATCTGATAAGTGAGTAATGACAAGCCTTCAGAGGTATTTACTCAGCCATGTCAGGACGGGGCCTGCCTGCACTGATCCGCCGCTGCTTTATTCTTATCTAGCAGCCATTGGTGATGTGTTTACTTTCCTCGCCAAATATCCGCCGTGAACTCCTTCCTCGTCTTGTACCGACTTGCAGGGAAACGGAGAGAGGCTTTGAGTTTAACATGAAAATAAATAACAAAACCTTTAAAGCTTCTGTAAAATGAGACAAAAAATAAAAGGAATAAAGATTTATAAAAATGATCCTGACTTAAAGTTTCTCTTATCTGAAGGAATTTTGCTTTACAGTCCCAAATGTTTTCTACTGAGAACAAACAGTCAGTTAGCTAAACACTAAATGTGGTTTTGCAAAAATGAGTCAGTACCTGTTTCCATTGACCATAAAACTGCACAATAAATTCAATCAACTAAAATGCAGAAATTTGGTAAAAAACACGTTTCTTGATAAAAAAAAATTTGGCACTATGATGAGATTTTTTTTAACAATTCAAAATAGGTTGATCTTGAAAAACAGCAACAGAAAAACAGTTTTGCATCCCACGAGTCACATGGTCAACAGCAGGATGTTACCACTGGCGGAAACGACAAAGACGACAGGAAGTGGTTGGAGGCTGGCAGCATTTTCAAATGTTGATTGGACAAAATTCCACATTTAGACAAAAAAGAGGGAGCAAATTTCCAACAAGAAAAGTTTTTCTGGAAAAAACAAGAACATTTCAGAGTTTGAAAAGTCAAAAATTTGCTAGAAAATAAACACCAGAAATATTTAGATTAATCTTGGAAACTTTTCTAGAAAAATTTGGAAATTTATTAGTTTCAAAAATCACAAATTTCTTAGAAAAATCTCAAAGTTTTGAGGAAAAAAAAATCCAAATTTCTCAGCTTGAAATGTCAAAACTTTGCTAGAAAAAAATCTGAAATTTTCATGAAAAAACTTTTAGACAACTAAATCTGGTGTAGTTCTCATGCCAGGCCACAAGATGGCGCTGTGGTTTTCGCATATATACGAAATATGCATGAGCTTTAGCTTCCAAACGGGCGATGGTCATTTCAAACTTTCTGTTAAAATTAAGTTAAATGAATTAGATTTGGGTCAAACAGGAAGTAAACACCCTGCGGGTTGATCTGCTGCTAACTCGGTAATCAGAGACGGTTTGCTGCTCGTTAGCTCGCTGCCAACCGCCTGAAATAGAAAACTTTAGGTTCTCTTTGCTCAGCAGCTGGATTATAGCTCAGTAACTTCAAAATAAATGAGTTCTCCTGGTGTTTCTGTAGCTCTAAACATGGGCTGGACCTCACCGCTGTATCTGGACACAGTTCTTTGTTTTCCCTGCAGAGATCAGATTTCAGCTCATCTGCTGAACTTTGAGCCGTTTTGAAGGAAATCTCGACATGCAGGAAGGCGGGACAACGGGGAAAAGAGAAACGTCGGCCTCTGCTGGGGTTTTGAGACGTTTGGGGAACATCTGTTTAACCTCCATGAAGCTGAGTCACAGTCTGGCGCGTCGCATTTCTTCCACATGAGCTGAACAGAGATAAAACAGCAGAACAATCAGATCCTACATTTAGTTTTGTGTTCAAAAGAAGCTATTAGTTCTGCTTATTGTTACAGCCAGGCTAATATTCCCTTTCAAAAATAAAACAACCAACTTTACTTATGATTAGAAAGTTTACACACAGATTTATAGTTAAACAATGAAAGTGTTGCAACATTAAAAACAATAATTGAAGCATTTGACAGTTTTTAAGATCTGCAGAGGAAGAAATAAAACACCAGCTAAAAATGTTACATTTCAGATTTACTTGCAGGAAATGCAGCACAAATGTTATAAATTATTTAATCAGCTTATAATGTAGTTGAAAATCACAAACAATTTTCTCTAAAGTTAACAGCATCACGTTGAAGATTACTCTGAAAACTGCACAATGCATAAAACATTTGATAAATATTTCATGTACATTTAAAGAAAATAAAGTCAATGTTTATGCTGCAATGCATCCTGGGTAGATGCTGGGTAGTGTTACAGTGCTAGCTCTGTTCTGTCTGAATAGTCATTTTTATACAGTTTGTAATGTAGTAATAGAAAGAAACACAGAAATGCTGCTCGGAATCGCTAACCAGCGCTAGCTGCTAAGAGCTAAAGCTGACCATGGCTAGCATCAGGCTCAAAACATTTAGTTAAATATAGTAGAAGTTTACTACGAAAACTTAAAAATACTTCTTTGTCACTTTAAACATTCATTCATGAGCTTCCAATTATGGAATTGGATGGATTCACATTAGCTAGAGCTAAAGGTGTTAGCTCCTGTTATTGGTGTTAGCTCTAGTTAATGGAGTTAGCTCTGGCTTATGAAGTTAGCACTAACTAACACAGTAAACAGTAGCTCACAAGCCGATCGCATTAACTTGTTTTAGCTAATCTCTCATATTTGAAGACATAAAAACTTTGAGGACATTTTTCTGTCTGGTTGTTGTTGTCATCGTCCACCATCTTGATTTCTTGCTCTGCCTCATCAGCAGGTTAAAACTTGTGACCTCTACAGGTTAAAAATATAATAAACATACAACTTTTGAAGTAATTGAGATTTTATGTATCATAAACAACTTTTAGGTTAACAGGAAAACGACATCATGGTTATACCAACATGTTTGATGAGTCACAGAGAGTTTTGGTTCCATACCATCCAAATACTTGGACTAGACTAGATAACCTTCAGGTCAGCCATGTGTCCAGATTCTACTCAAAGTAGAGCGAGAGAGAAACCATTTCTGACAGGTTTTAGGTCATTATTTAATTTGTTAATTTTATTCAAGCTGCAGGGATGTTTCATAAAAATGTATTTCCTGGAACGAAACACCTGCATCAGCTTTAAACGCAGCAGATAATTATCATAACGAGATGCAGCAGGGAAACGGAGAGGAGCGAGCAGAGACTGGTTTGTCAGGCGGAAACATCCGGCCTTTAATTAGGCCAACAGCAGCTACTAAATTCCTCAACACGCGGTGAAGCAGCAGGAGCTGCACTGCGTCATCTATACTGGAAACCAGTTCAGGTCTGATGGTTTTAGCTGCACTCACTGTTAACGTATGGAAACATCATCAGAGGTTCAGTGGCCTGTTATTCTTTAAGTTATGCTGCCACCTAGTGGAACTGTCATGCCTGATATGGTGCGTTGCATTGAAAAACGTTTTAATTTTGGTTTTTACACTACAAGGTGTGTCCTAATCAAAGCCCTTCAATCCCACAGATAATCTGTAGCTGAACTTTTAAAAAGGTCTGATCAAACAACATTTCAGCAGGAAGAGGAAAGCTAATAAATCCTGACTGGAAGAGATGAATACTTATGTAATGTGTCATATTTTTTGCAGAAACTGAAATTAAAAGTTGTTTTGTTCTTTTGTCAAAAGGCCAAATTTTGTTGGTTTTGACTAAAAAAGGGGTTGAATACTTTTTATGTATTCAACTGATGTCGTTTTGTAAGTAAATCCAGTTTTTAGTTGTTACATTTTAGGACATTTAGTAAATGTGAAGTCTGGCTATGAAGAACATAAATTAAAACTTGTACATTTATAATAAACATTTCTCATGAATAGGAAAAAACTTTTAACATTTTCCACCAAAAAGTTGAAACACTGAATATTTTATTTTTTATTCATTAAAAAACACAAAAGGAAAACAAACAAACAAACAAAAGTCATGTTTTGTCTCTAATGTAGCGAAATAAACAAAAAACAAACATAACAAAAACCCGTCACCGGTTGTGACGTCAGGAGGTCAGAAATGAAACGTCCGAGGCGCAGTGAAGGCATCCTATTTGTAACCGTGATTCTTCCACATGGTGTAAAAAAATTTAAGTTTTGTTAATCAAAAATGTTTTAGATGAAAACATTTTAACGCAATGAACCAGAATAAAGAGTTTCTGGTCGGTTTTAATCCTCCGAAAGGTCCAAACCTCCAGTCCAGGATCACTCTCCCTCCTCAGTCCGGTCAGCGGAACTCTCCCCCGGCTTCTCTCCATCATCAGTCCGCTCACCTGCGGTGGCCTCCGGCTCCTGTTCCTCCTTCTTCTCCCCGCTGTCCTCCTCACCGGCCGTCTGCTCGCACTCGGAGCCGGAGCCGGAGTCGTCATCCAGCGCCTTGGGGTCGAAAAGCCGGGGTCTCCCGGCTCGGAGCCGCAGTCCCTCCTCGTACCACTGACGGTAGGCTTTGACCACCGCTGCCCGGGAGCAGCCCACCGTCTTGGCCGTCTTGGAGACGCTCAAGCCCAGCTCCCTGGCCACCACCACCTGGCCCTTATCGAAGTCGCTCAGTTCATCATCCTCCATGTTTCTCCGGCCCACCAAAGTCCGAATCAGGGCGGGTAACTGGCGAAAATCAGGTTGACTGGACCAAGATGGCGGCCAGCTTTCCCTCACGGCCGCTTTCTTCTTCTGCTGCTGTAATTATGGTTTATCTGCTGCACCGCCACCTACTGGCAGACATTTGGGACCGCATGAAATTGGGAACAAAACATAAAATGTATTCCATAAAACTGGCTTTTTAAACCGTTTATTTATAAAATGAATTATAAAATGCTCATCAGCCTAATATAAATATTTAAAAGTTTTGAAGAGCTCGTAGTTTCACAATCTAACAGAAGGGGCGTTTATGAGCATAAAAATGTTTTCTGTGTGCTTTTTCTTTATGCAGCTAAATTGGAGCCATGAAGTTTGTTAAAAACAAAAATGAAACAAGAAAAAAAGAAAAATTAAACTGGAAAAAAGGAACAATTGAAACAAAAAAGTTCACTTAACTTATTTTCTTAAGTTCACTTAAGAAAATAAGTGAACTTAACTACTTATTTTCTTAAATAAGTAGAAAATAAGTAGTTAAGTAGTTAAGAAAATAACTACTTATTTTCTTAACTACTTATTTTCTTAAAATAAGTAGTTCACTTATTTTAAGAAAATAAGTGAACTACCGTCAGTGGTACGAGGAGGGATAAATGTTTTTTTCTTCAGTTTCATTTTTGCTTTTAGCAACTTTATGGCCCCAATTTAGCTCAATACAGAATAACTGTAAAACCTCTATATTACACATGGGTTTTACTTTTTAAATTATATTAAATTAACTTTCAGGTGATATTAATAGATTAAGATGCAACTATGTGATTTCGATGGAAAAGTTATAACTTTTTAAGTATAATCTAAATATTTGCACATCTTTTAATTAAAAACAAAGAAACCTTAAGATTTTTTTAAATTATATTTAGAAAAGGAAATCCTTTGGGGGTTAGACCTTGTCAAAACTGGCAAAAAAAAATTTGAAAGAAATAAGTGGCTTTAAAACATTTTTAATGTGGGAAATATTTCAGCTAAAAATAAAAAATAAATTTTATTACATAGTGTGATATGAACTAATATTTATCATTTACATTCATTAAAATAGATGAAGAGCTATTATTATTTCTGTTCTAATTCTAGTCTTTATATTTTTTGTTCATTAAGTTTTTTAATGTACTGTTCCATTTTTTAAATATGCATTGATTTATTTTCTCCTCTCTTTGCATTTTCTTTGCCAATTCTGGCAGGAATAGTTCTCCATAAATATCTAAACCAAAGCAGTGATAGACAAAACAGAAAATGTTTTTTTCCCCAAAAGGAGTTTCTTTAATAACTGCAAAGTAACCAAAAGTAAATAACAGGAATACTTCTGTATGGACTCAGAAAACATAGGGGACAAAAAATACAATGATTACAGAGTTCAGAGGGAAATTAAAAGAGGAAAATGTAAAAAAGAAAAAAGAAACAACCAACATGTGGAAGAGTCAGTGGGTTAAAAAGTTATGGCTGGAGTAATAATCTATATAAAAAGGAATAATGTGAGGTAAACCATTCAGTGAAGCTGAAGGTTGGCGTTAATGGAACACTTAATGTTTGTCAGCTTTTGTTCTCCATAGAAACAGGAATGTGTCACCAACACAGAATTCACACAGATATGAAAACTCTGCCACCGAGTGTACCATTGGACATCTCAGACTATTTACAGCAAAGGTACACAAAACGTCTCCTTCCAGAATCTTCTCAGTTCATACAAAAATAGTTCTTTACATTAACAGATCCAAGTTTACGCTGAAATATTGAAAAACCAATCAAAATGCAAATGCATATAACCCCCAAGATGGCGGCTGTGACATCTCAACCATGGAGTGAATATTGGCACTTTTTCCATACAAACGAGTTAAAAGTTTTGTTGGCATCAGCAGCGGCCGTCCAGCGGGTCCAGAGAGAAGACGGTACCCTCCATGGTCAGTCCCATTTTGAACCCCTCCTGTGGGAAACAAGCAGGAGGATGAACGCTGCGGATAGAGGAGCTAAACGAGCCGGATTCATCTGGAAGCTAAGAGTGACCAAAAATAACAAACAACCACCATCTGGAGTCAAAACGCTCCTGCATGCAAAGTCATGCTTCACTTGACTGGGTCAGAAATGACATGGCATGATCATTCAGCGGATGGTTTGGTGCTGCATGGTAGACTGTTATGAGTAGTCAGTATCTTACCTGCAGGAGAAAACGGAATGAGCTCAGTTTGACAAATGCTAATGGATTCAAGCTAACAGCGATTCAAAATCAACCTGTCAGCTACTCTGAGTCAAGCTAACAGTTACTCAGATTCAGGCTAAAAGTTAACCAGAATAAAGATAAAAGCTAACTTTATTCATACCAACAGGTAGCTACACTGAAGCTAACAGCTACCCAGAGTCCAGCTAACATCTACGCAGAGACAGGCTAATAGCTAGCCATAGTCAAGCAAACTGCAAACCTGAATCAATCTGGCAGCTACTCCAACTCATGCTAGCAGCTAACCAAAGTCAAGCTAAAAGCTAACAGTCAGGTCAACAGCGACTCAGAGTCAAGCTAGCAGGTGCTGAGAGTAAACCAATCAGAGCTTAGAGGATGAGGATGTTGGCAAATAAGAAAACATGCTGCAGTCGCAACACAGACAGCAAAGCAAAGGTACAAACCATCTCTGCCGCTGAGAGAGAGAAGAAGACAAGAGACACGTTCAGCTGTTAATTCAGGAGAGAAAGGAAACACATTCAGTAGCAGTGTCGCCCCCTGCTGGCGACACTAAGCCTGGTTATTAGGTTTGAACTCCCAGGCCTCACCTGCATCTCATCGAGCTTCGACTGGATATCTGGAGGGAAGTCGGCCGCGCCGCAGGTGAACGGGTCAAACGGCTCCGCTCCAAACAAATCTTTACCTGCAGACAGAACCACAGTCAACCCGCTTCCCTCGCTTCCACCAAACCCGAGCGGTTCTGTTGGCTCACTCATGTCGGGCGGCAGGGAGGTCGGCGGCGGCGGAGGGCAGCCATTACTGGCCCTGCTGGGAACCAGCGGCGTCACCGTGGAGAAGGGAACCATGTCGAAAACGTCCGTGGACTGCAGCTTCACCGAGACGCTCCCCGCCTGGACCAGAACACAAACCGTTACTGAACCGGTCAACCCGAGACACACGACACCACACAGGAAGGAAAGTCTACGGGAGCAGATCAGGGCCAAAAATTAAAAAAAATAAAATCAAATAAATTCTGACTGTAATCTCAGAATTTAGATTTTTTTTCTCACAATTGTGACAATTTTTGCAAAGTTCTGAAAAAACAAACAAAAAAACCCCTATAAAAATTACTTTGCTTTTCTCTCAGATTTTGGAATTCTGACTTTTTCTCAAAATTCCAACTTTTTTTTTTTTTAGAATTCTGACTTTTAGCTCAAAATGTTGACTTTTTATAGAATCCTAACTTTTCTTAGAATTCTGACATTTTCTTTTATACAATTTAGACTTTTCATAAAAATTAGGATTTTTTTCAAACTTCTGACTTTGTTTCTTAGAATCAGAGTTGTTAAATTGTTTATGCATCATCTGGCAAATCTATTCTTAAAATTACAGGTTTCCCAATCTTAAAACAAGGAAAATAGTTACATGATTATTTTTATTTGCTAACAACATAATTGACATACACCTACAAATTTTTGGTTATTTAGACACAGAATTAGAATTCAAAGTTTCAAGCCAGATTTTTTTTCAGTGGCCCTAATTGTCTTCCGTAGAAAGAAGAGAGCAGAGAAGAAGTTAGTTTACGCGAGGCCGCGGGATGCTGCAGGCCTCGCCGGCTTTAGGAGGAAGAGGAGGAGGAAGAGGAGGAGCGTGTTTAGCAGGAGGAGGGGTTAGTATCCCCGCGGAGACGCTGGAGTCCGGCGAGCTCATGGGCGTTAGCGTGACGGAGGAAATCTCCAGACAGGACAGCGACGACACGCTGTGAAACCAGAAGAGAGAGGACGGCCTGCGCAGCAGGAAGGATTCGCCCAACGCGTCCGGCGGCTGGGGAGAGACAGCGCAGCGCCACCACAGAAGAAGACGGGTTAGTGAGAGAGCAGCGCTACGCTAACCGCCATGCTAACCACACCGATTAGCAGATTGAGAAATTATTCGTCTGCACTCTAACAAACTAACTCACATGAAAAATAAAACTTTCAGGTTTGAATGAGTTTTGCACAAACTGTTTAATTGAGTGAATCTCTTTTCTTATTCCAATTCTTCAAAATGGGAAAAACAAGAGAAAAAGCCTTTAATATCTGGATCATCTAGAGCAGGGTGATCTTAAGCTAAATGCTAATTTGACTGTCTTGACTAAACAAGGCAATTATTTCTTTTAAGCTGTTTGTAATGACAACATTTTTGATAAATTAAGCTAAAAAGGTTAGCTGAATGCTAAGCTAAGTAGCTACAAGAAGAGCTATGCTAAGCTAACGTCTTGTTAAAATATTTCTGTTTTGCAGATGGATGCTAATTTGTCTGATTAGACAAAACAAATGTCTTCAATTTTTCTTAAATGAGGCTAAAAAATGAGCAAATCAAGTTTTTTATTTTAGATCTATAATGTTTTTACACAAAATAAATCTAATGATTTTATTTTTGATTAGAATATTAAACAGTAGTGACCGCTTGTTTTATTGTAGTTATTTAGCAGTTTGTTGTTAATTTGATGATTTTGATGAAGATAGAAGTCCTGTAGTACAAACTACGACCAGCAGAGGGCGCCACTACCTGGACTATTGGACAGCAATGACTTCCAAACCAGGACTTTTCTGACTGTTTGTTGTTTCAGGATTTATTTGAGGGTTTTTAAAACATCTTTACTGCGGTTCTGATTAATTTCACACCAACTGGAGTTGAACTGGGACGTTTTGTTCTTACTGGTGGCACATGAGCGATCATCAGCTGCTCCTCCAGCTCCTGCAGTTGTTTCTTCAGCTCGGCGTTTTCCGTTTCCAGTTCCTGAATCTGTGAGAACAAAACAGTTTTAATCTTCTTTCACAGGTTTTTACATTAAAAACTGTTGATCATGTTTCAGAGAACCTCTGCGTTATGCTAAACTAAACATGAGATGCTTTCAGATTAAAGGCATCAAAATAAAGAAAAAGAACATCAGTCACTATGGCAACACACTGCAAAAACACAAAGTCTTACCAATAATTCTGGTCTAAATTCAAGTGAAAATATCTTAGAACACTTTAAATAAGGTAAAACTAAATGCTAAAGTTTTCAGCAAGATTTAAGAGTTTGTTTTGAGTCAATTTTAAGATTTTTTTTAGCGTTTCCAAAACTGTCAGAAACTTCTCAGTGTAAAGGTGCCCCGTTGCCATGGTTACCGCGTCCCTCTCTGCTGTTATATATGGGAGGTTTCTGCATCTTAACCATCAGTTTCAGTCAAACTGTGGAGAACAAAACCTGATCAAACCTCATCATCTTTAGATCCGATCAGACATCGTCTGAGGCTTTCATGCACCAGTTTCATCCAGAACAAGTTCTGGGAGGTTTGGGCGGTTCTGCCCAGCCCAGAAGGTGGACGAGGTTTTATCGGGGGAGCTGAGTTTGTTGGTGAGTCGTTGCAGCTGTTTGGTTTACCTGAGCGGTACTGAACGGGTCGGTTCTGTTCACCGCCAGACGTTTAGGCGCTCAACGACAAAAACATGACAAAGAAGGTTTTTCTGACCCCCAATCAATGCCACTGATGTCTGCGTTTCATCAGGTTAAGTTGTTTCTCTGCGGAAACGGAGCTCAAATCGAGGAGCCACCAGGTAACCAGAGGTCGGTTCATCCAGGTGTTCAGCTCCTCATCCAGTCAAACCCTCTTCAGTCGTAATAACTCAGTAAACAAAGCAGAGGCTTCGCCGAGTTTCCAGCAGAAATCTAATCTCAGTCTGCAGCTCGTGGCATTAATATTCATCAGTTCACTCGCTCTGCGCTGATGAATCGAGCAGGTTGACGGATTTAAAACAATCGATAGACACAAGCTCAGCATTAATTAATAAAAACATCAATGCAGCGTCTCAACGCCGTACTCTCTTCTGCAGCCCGCCGATCTGCTTCCTCGTCTCCACGTCTTTCCCTCCAGACTCCAGAAACTTCTTGTAGGCCAAGTCGAAGGCCTGGCCGATGGTGAGGGTGATCTCCTCCGCCTGAAAGACACGATTCACCTGAAACGTCTCACAGCCTCCAGGGTTTGGGAACAAAAAGCTAAAAACACATACACATTTTTCACTGTCGAACACGTAGCAGAGGTGCTTGTTGGACTCCGAGTCTTTGCAGATGAAGGTGAATATCCGTTTGTCCGTCTTGTCGTCGGCGCAGAAGGATATCCGGTGCAGCTGACAGTTATGCTGCACATCCTGCGACACAAATCCTCCGTTATTCACAGACCGGATCAACCGGATCTCTTCTGGAAGGAAAACCGCTTTCACATCGTGATGAAATCTGAACATGGAGCGGATCTACACCGAAACGTGGAACATTTTTGGTTGCCGTGGTTACCATCTGCCGTTTCATATGGGAGGTTTCTGCCCCTCCACCATCAGTTTCAGTCAAACTGCGGAGAACTCAACCCATCTGGACTCACCTTGGTTTTGGGGTCCAGGATCTTGACTCCGTAGATGGAGATCTGAAGCTCCACTTTGGGAATCTTCTGGCCCTCCGACTTCTTGATGTGCCTCTGAAACTGTCAGACACAAAAAAGAAGAATGACATTTTCTAGTTGTTTGGTCATGACCTTTAACCTGCTTCACGCACCGACGCTGGGCTGAATCTGCAGGAAATATTGTATTTAGCTTCCATGTGTAGCATTAGCGTTGGCTAAATAATGTGTTAGCATAGCAACTTAGCATTAGCTAGCTAATGTTCATGGTTAGTGCTATAGGATTAGTGTAGCTAACTTAGCGATGCCCAACGATGCAAAAACCTCTAAAAAACAGGATGGTAGATGTATGGAAAGCCAAACAGGTCAAAGTTGTCGTACTTTACACAGTGTTTTCTAATAAGCACTGATAAAGATCAAACTTTTTAAAATAATTATTTTAAAATAATTAATTAAAATAACTTTTTAAAAAAAAACACATTTTAGAAATAAAATGTGTTTTTATTGTGTTTGTAGCTGATAGTCAGTAATTCACTGCATAAATCTTGAAGTTTTCATACAAATTAATGGTAAATCTGACATCAGTTAATTTAACTTCCCTTTGGGTTTGAAAAAGTATTTTTTTTTAAATGTAATTAGAGCTATCCTAATTTACTAAAATGTCTCGCCATAAACTAATTTCAGTGTGTTGAAGATGATTTTATGGTAAAATGGCCTGCCATAGAATTAATGACCCTTCCCAGGTTGATGGGCAGCAGCAGTTGCTGAGAGTTGTCGCAACCTTTCAGGATAAAATCCGTTTGTTAATTTAACCTGAACTTTGTGTTTGAGTGTTTTATTTTGAAAGTATTCAGGCATGTTTTTCTGGACGTGAACTCAGAGGAGGCGTAGCTGGGCGTCTTTATTGCTGCTGTATCTGGGATGGTAACCATGGCGACCTGGTCTCCACCATGAGACGTGTTGCAACAATGGAGTCCTGGCGTTGGGAGAAAAGGCCTCCCCACCGGCGGCCTCTCAGGATTTGGCAGGAGGCGGACATCTTCCCAGGCTGGACTTGGACTGGGATGTATGCTGGGAGGAGGCCAGGTCAAAGGTCATCCACTGGGGAGTTCAGAGAAACTGAACTCTCCAGTTCAGTTTCCCTGAACTGGGAAACTGAACAACCATCCTGAACAACAACTACAGTAAACTATCTGAGAGTTTATGGCCAGTTTGCCTCCAGTTTTACCAGTAAAATTAGTTTCTGCTGCTGCGTTTTTATTACAAATGAGAGCAAACCTTTGTCAATATTCAGCTAATGTCGACACGATTTCTGTGTTTCTACTAAATAAGAAACGATTAAAATGAATAAGTTTGTTCACGTGAGAAGTTATTAAGAAACATCTTCTTACTACTTCTTGTCTTCTTTGTAGTTTCTGTCAGTAGTAACATCCTGTTGTTGATCATGTGACTCGTGATGCGAAAAAGGTTTTCCCATTGCAGTTTTGGGAAATAAACCAATAAAACCAGACCTCAAATTAGCGTTTTTGTTCTTTTCTTGTTTCCATGAAGCAAATTTATTATTCAAATGTCAAATTATGCAGTTGTATGGTCAAAGGAAACACAGTTTAAAATGTGTTGTAGGAGGGAAAATTCACATTTTTATAGTTTCATTTGTGTCTCAACTGCTTTTAAAAACAGACAAAACAATTAAAAAAAAGTTATTGCTGATTTTTGGCAATAATTTAATGTGTTTTGGTGTCTGGAAAATGAGTCGTTTCAAAAACCAAAAACTCAAAGATTGTTGAGTCACATTGCACTGGAACTGGCAACCCTGGCCTCGTTACCTGGCAACCCCGGCCAGGCTCGGCCCCGTTACCTGGCAACCCCGGCCAGGCTCGGCCCCGTTACCTGGCAACCCCGGCCAAGTCAATAATTCCTTAATATTTATAAACAAAGTTCTAGTTCTAGATTATTTCACTTATCAATTAAGAAATTAATGGCTAAACACAAGTCATAACTTTTCTCGCTGAAAAGTTACTCAGTTTTTGTACTTTTTTGAGTGTACTGAGACATTAACAGTAGAAATTGCACCAAAAATACTTGGTAAGATTTTGTGTTTTTGCAGTGTTTTATTGTTGAAACCATTTGCTGCATTCCTGTTGGTTGTGCAGGAGGCTCTACTTCTGCTTTTCAAAGACGTACGGTTGTATAATGACGCATCTGTTTGCAGCCATAACGCAGCTCATGACAGAACTGAGCAGACTAAACTCCTGATTTTGTGAAAAAATGTTTTGTATAGGCCATAAATGGATCCTAATCGATTGATAGATCACCTTTAATGTTTCCGGGTTATTGTTTATCAGATTACATCTAAAAGTCAAGTAAATGTATTTTTGTTGAGTAACGGCCCTCATCCAGCCAGATTTTGGTTTGATTTAATTTGAGCTGAGGTTAACGATCTGAAACCGCCGCAGTTTATTTTAATATTTTACTCAGAAATATCAAAGTGTTTCAGGGAAGGAGCTGATTATGCTGATGAATAATCCATCCAGCAGAGTTTTCTTGCGCTGAGCGAACTGCTGATCCAGCACTTCCAGGCATCGACACCTGGAGCTGGAAAACTCCCAGGTCACCTTGAGCCAACGCCGCCGCCGCCGCCGCCGCTCAGACCGACGGCCGTTACCTTCAGCTTCCTCACTGCATCCTTCACGACTTCGGTGCCTTTCGGAGCTTCGACCTCCGTGTTTCCCAGGAACTGCAGAAGAAGAAAACATTTCTTATGCAACATTTTTCCATCTGATCCTGGATAAAATGAAAAAAAGTTTCTTCTGCTTTTTATAAGGCAAGTTTTTCAGATTTTCACTGCAGTTTTTAAATCAAAGATAAGTTAAAAAATGTCTTCTATTTTTATTTTTAGGAAATTATTTTTTATTGGATTTGGTCAATCCATCCAGTTAAACTGTTTAAAAATAGTTTTAAAAGAAACTTTCTTTATAAAACGTCACCAGAAAATATGTTTTCATTTCTTCCATTCATCTCCATTGAAGTAAAGACTGTCTGTGCTTTAGCTTTAGCATTAGCTTCTGCTAAATTATGTGTTAGCATAGCAAGTTAGCATTAGCTAACTAATGTTTCTGATTAGTGCTTTACGTATAGCACAGCTAAAGTTTTAGTTAGTGTTGCCAACTATTGCAAACACAGCGTGGTAAATGTATGGAAAGTCAAACAGGTCAAAATGCGCATATCTGATGTTTCCCAATAAACACAGTGGTAAAGATTTAACTTATTAAATGTAACTATAGATCAAGAAAATGTGTTTTTACTGTGTTTTCAGCTGACTGATAATAAATACTGTCGAAAATATTTATCATAAAAAGCGTAAAAATCCTGTATTGTGCTTTTTCTCCAACAGATGGCGCCATTTTCCTCCCGCTGAGCTCAAAGTGTGCAGCCAGCTGCCTGATCAGGCTTCACAAATATCAATGTTGTTCCTTTAAAGGTTGTAGAAAACAAAATAAGAAGTTTGGCCATCGGAGCAGAGCAAACAGCCGTGGATTGTCTTCACCATCCAGAGTCAATCCTGACTCTGCTAATCCCCGTCTACCTCTGCAGACGCTAACAATGTGCAGCCAAGCAACAAGGGGAAGGCTGTCCATGTTCTGCCTCCATAAAAATAAACTCTTCCTTTATAACGTTTACCAGCATTTACAGCGTTAGAGCATCAACTATGTCAAATTAGCAAATCTTGCATCTGCTTCAGACTGGAGCAGTTTTATTTTAAATCGTTTCTGAGAAGCTGTTTCTAATGAACAGTTGGGAAACAGCAGATGAAGCTTTTATGCAGAAGTGTCAGCGCTCTGCCTCGGCGTGACAAATGAACTCTGTGCAGAGTGGCGGTCGTGTCTGCGAGTGCTGCGGCCCAGAATAGAAAAGAGCAGCGTGCGTTCTTGACCGTTGCATTGTGGGGCGGCGATTGGGGACGTTTGAGGAGGCGAATCGAGCTCCGAGGCTCATCCATCAAATGATTCACGCGGCTGAAAAACGAGCCGCCCTCCCGTCCACGTTTCAACCTCGGGCCGGCCCGAGGAGTTGATTAACATGACACAACGAAGAGCCGAGTTCAAGCCCAGTTCGAGCGCCGCAGCAGTCAGAGCTGACCGGCTCGCTTAGAGGGCAGCGCATTTAATGCAACTAATTTAACACGAAAAGCTCAGACTGTGAATGATGATCAACAACTCGCTTCTTTTCTGGAGAGAACAGAGACACTTTCTGGTTCCTAACTGGTCCAATAAAACAACTTCTGAACCGGACAGGCTTTAAAACATCTCTTCCTGTAAATATCTGCAAAGGAACATAAAGCAGTGAGACAGATTATGTTTCCTGTCTTTATCCCAGAGAACGACATTTGGTTCCAGAGCCAGTGAGCTCAGGATCTGCTGCCTCCCTTTGTTTAATACGAGGCAGCAGATCTCTGATGACCTTTACTCCCGGTTATAGGCAGGTCTCTGATGACCTGAGGGGTCAACATGGTTCTCTGGAGCTGAAACTCATTTTTCAAGACCAAGACGGGACGATTAAAGGCCAATATGAAGACCAGACCTTCTAGAACAAAACTAAACCTTCTGAGACGAAGATCAAGACAGAACCACCATGTTATAGCTGCATGTCATTAGCATATGCTAATGCACAATGCTATGATGCTCTGTAGTCTGAGCTACCAGGACAATATATGGAATCAAAGTAACTTAAGAATATTGCCTTGAGGAGGCTAACTGGATGCTAACAGGAGACTAGCTGGATGCTAACTGGAGGCTAACAGGAGACTAGCTGGATGCTAACTGGAGGCTAACAGGAGNGGCTAACAGGAGACTAGCTGGATGCTAACAGGAGGCTAACAGGAGACTAACTGGAGGCTAACAGGAGACTAGCTGGAGGCTAACAGGAGACTAGCTGGAGGCTAACAGGAGACTAACTGGAGGCTAACAGGAGGCTAACAGGAGACTAGCTGGATGCTAACTGGAGGCTAACAGGAGACTAGCTGGATCCTAACAGGAGACTAACTGGATGCTAACAGGAGGCTAACAGGAGAGTAACTGGATGCTAACAGGAGACTAGCTGGAGGCTAACTGGCTGTTGGATTCAGATGTTTCTCCTAATTTTTAGAGCTGAATTATTTTATCTGGCAGTTTGAATTTCTGTCGATAAACCTGTAAAATCTTCGCTGCTGCCTCAGACTGGACTGGACTTTACTGGACTGGACTTTAACTGGACTGGACTTTACTGGACTGGACACGCTCAGTAAAAGAGATTTTTAATGTCAGTGAGTTTCCTGATTATTTAACCACCAAATATCACATGAACCTATAAATATCTCAAATATCTATAACGTCCTGCTGTCATGCAGCACACCGCACTATAAACATCAAGCATGACGTTAAATTATGTTGATTAAAACTCCTTAGCAGTTTGAATGACTGGAGCCTTTTGTTCAGGCTTCAGATTGTGTTTAGCGACTGACGTAAAGTGTTTGCTTGTCTAACAAACTGAAGCTGCAGATCTGTTAGCCTCATACAGTCACTGTTTACATGTTGGGATTTCCAGCAAATTGCTGCTTAAACTGTTTATCTCAGAAGAATTACGACCAAACGCAGAAAATCTTCTGTTTATTTATTTACATCTTTAGAAATAAAACACCTGACGAACTGCTGACCGTCCTTCTCAGTGCTAAAATACGACAAGACGGTATCAAGCTAAACAAAACCACATTTAGAGTTCAAACCATTAATCGTGATTAATTGATTACTGAAATAATCTGCATCTAATTTAGTAGTTGATTAATGGTTAAGTGGAGTAAAGAGACTCATAAGAAGAGCTTCAACAACAGACTCAGAGCCGTAATTCAGACAAAATTGTACAAAAATTTACACATTTTGATTTTAGATGAAACATTTTGTTTAGAAAGTTTAGCTTCACTGAACAAATGATGTTTTCCAATTTAGAAAAATAATTAAATTGTTCATTTGCATTTTCTAATGTGTTTCTTATATTGTATAAAATAAATTCAAGTGACTGAAAAACTTACATAATGTGTCAATTTTGTTATCCAATTAATTGATTAATCGTCAGAAAATTATTTATCTCAGAAGAACAGAAGAATTATTCAGATTAATTATTCAAATAATCAAATTAATTATTTGAATTAATGGTTAGAATAAATGTCAGAGCAGATTAATTTGTTGGTTATTCAGATGATTAATTGATTAATCACCAGAATAAGCATCAGGATGTTTGATTAATTGTTAGAATAACTAACAGAATAATCAATCAACAATTGTCAGAATAATCGTTGGTATAATTGATTAATCATCTGAATAATCAATTACTAAAATAATCGTTGTCTTCAGCCTGAAACCACCGGCAGCTCAAAGTGACCTTTGTTGAACTGATTTGCAGCTCGGCAGTAAGCTGAGGCTTTCACTCCTGTTTTGTTCTTTCTTGGGAAATAAAAAGATCTTTAGAAAGTCTTTCTGTGAAAAGCACAACCAACCTGCAGCTTTTTCTCTCTCTACATGCTGAGAAATTCAGAGGAATGGCAGCGGGAACTCGCTGCACCTTGTGCTTCAGCGGTGAAAGCAGAAGGAAAGGAGCCAACAAACATCGGGACTGGTCTGTCGTTTGAAGCAGCTCGAATCCTGATAGCGCCGCTGTTTCATAAAAACACCCAACAAAAGCTTAGAGGCACAAACTGACTGCAGCTCTGGCTGCTGCTTCAAAACATCATAAAGCTGATTAAATTCAGGACAGAGAGCCGCCGGAGCGCTGCAGCCGCCGCGACTCGTTGTCGACAGGCTCACGGTCCGAGATAAACACGAGAACGCCGAGATTATTTCTTCAAATTACTTCCTCAAACAAAATACGAAGGGGTCAAAGAGAGTCAAACAGCGCCGTGATGAGTCCAGGACCCGGCAGATAAGAAGTGCCAGTGGTGCATTAAAAATGTAAACAGTGCTGGATGTCTAGACACAGAGAGGCTGGAGATATGAAACAGGTTCAGGTGATGAGATGCACATGATGCAGCGTGAAATATGCATGTAAAACGAGCAACAGCAGCGATTTCCGAACAGGCTTCAAATCACGCCAGGCTGGGTTTCAACAAGCTAACGTAACGAGCTGTAAGGTCATTTATCTGCCATTAGAAAAGCTTCATCGTCTCATCTGCTGCCTGGAACTGAAACACGTCGAGATCTACAAACAGAAGCAACAAAGGTCCAAATGCAGGAACCTAAACTTACAGAACGGGGCAACAAGTTTCACATTTCACTTCAAACAGGTGAAGGAAACATTTAGAACAAAGATCAGAAGCCCATTTATACACATTTCTATTTAAATATGAATTTTAAGCTCCTTGTCCCTTTCAGTGGCTATAAATTACTAAATGATCTTAGCTTACTGAGTGTGCTAGTTAGCTTACTTTGCTAGTCTTAGCTCAGTTTACACCTGATGCTAGTTTTATTGGAAGAAATGTAGTTTAACTGGAATTAAGACTTTATTTTAGACATTTAATTTATAACAAACTTTTTTATCATTTTTTTAATTTTAATTTTCACTTGAAAAAATCAGAATGGCTGAAATTCATCTTTAAAAGTTCAGCTGTAAATATTTACCTCACATAAAACGACCTTCTGATGATCCAGCCAATCAGCGCCGAGCGGCTTTCAGCCAATCAAATTCCATTTGTTTCATCACATGTCCCACAGTTAGCCAACACAGCTAACTGTCGAGAGAGCCACTAGTGTTAGTGCATCAACAAAACAAATCTAATATGGTGTTTAAAAAACAAGCACTAGACGGAGTTTGGCTACATCGAGGCTCAACGCAGGAACAAATGACCGGCGGAGCGACCAGACAGCAGCACAGCTACCAACACTCACCCGGATTAGCATCACGCTCAGAAAGCTAAACAAATAACCCCAACAATAACTCAAGTCTTGGAGCTGGCGGTGGAAGACGCTGGTTCTGCTCTCGCTACTGGTAGTAATAATTCAGACGGAGCGCCGATCAGCCTCCACCAGAGAGTGAACTCTCACACCGAATGTCTGCTAAAAGCTGCAGCATGTAAATAATAAAAAAGATTTTAGATATGCCTAAAGCAAAAAGATTAACAGCCATTCCAGGTGAAAGATCGGTGATCGGCAGAAATCTGCCTCATGAATGATCGGTATCGGAGTCGGCAGCAAATAACCCGATTGGAGCATCCCCAATAAAAACCCGATAAATAATAAAAACTCAGAAAACGTTGATTAAAGCGAAAATCTAACCTCAAATCAGCTACATTAAATCACAAACACAGAAGTGAGATTGTCTCTTGAAATGGTGTCACCTTGACAAAAGGCAGCAAAATGTTTCCTTTCAGCATTTACTTTTCAGATAATTATGTTTTTCTCATTAGTTGCTAAGAATGGGGGCAGCATTTGAGTGAAACAGCTGACCCAGTTCCTCTCATTAGCGGCCGCATCTTCGCTTTTCTTCCACAAAGCAATAAAAGAAACTCTGAGGTTAACGGAGGGAAGCGATCCAAGCGCTTCAGTTGTGCCATTAAGATAAAATGAGCAAAGACAAAACACACAAAGACGCTGCTTCCTTGATGAACAAAAGAACGATTAAAGACAGAAAACATCTTCCTGACTCATTCTGGTTTCAGCAGCAAATCGTTAAGCGAGCTCGTTTTGAAAAATCCGGAGTGTTTCAAACCGGAGGGAACGGTTCGGCAGCGTCCTCATTACGTTGCCTGAAACTCCCTCTGCGATCGCGTTTTCACTCAGATCTCAGCAAATCTGAGCAGACGGGGAACTCATCAGAGGAAGCTGACAACCTGCTTTGATGTCAGGAAAGGTGTTTCTTTTGCCAGTTCACCACGCAGAAAAGCAGCTGCAGCAGTTTTGAAAACCTGCTACTTTTCAGAGTTTCACAGAGATCCGCGTCTCACCAGAGGAGGAATCTTTGTCAGAATAATAAAGCAGGGAAGTCGGAGCGCTCCTTCAAAAGTTGAGGACTTGTTGCGTAACAGAGGGAGTTGCTCAGAAAGTTGCTGGTTGAGGCAGAAATACGAGGCGTTTTACGTCAACAACCCCTGAAGATCTCATTAAAACTAAACAATCAAGGTTAAAACTATAAAAAGTTTCCCAAAAACTTTGCAGCACCAAGGTAAACAGCTGCTGTGGGAGATTAATGAGCTGGAGTCATAAAACAAGCAAATCACATTCAGAAAACTTAGCTTTTATTTTTTTACTTGTAGAAACCGGAGGCGATGTTTCTCAGTATTTCAGTCTTACTTTGGCATTGTAGGGAATGTAGTGCTTGGCCAGAGCCTCTGGGGTGTGCATCCATGACTTGTCTGAAAAAACACAAAGCAAAACGTCTGAGGAAGCAGAAATATTAAATTCATTCAGATTTACCTTCATTAACGTTTACATGAAACAGCAATGTGTTCAAAAGTCATTTAAGATCATTAAAACAAGCTTCTCATGACTAAAACTATAAGCCTTAATATAAACAGAATCAAAAGATCTAAAGACTGAAATGATTAATCGTGATTAATCGATTACTGGAATGATCGATTAATCGTTATCTAGACTATATGGAGTCAAAAAAGGCAGTTTGCTGAAAGAACAACACATTCAGAGATTAATCCAAAACTGTATATATATACATTTTATTTAAAATAATAATAAAAAAACGTTTGTACCACATAACCAAAACATTAGAATAAAATGTTTTTCCATCAGTGACGGATTTGAGTGAATTATTTCCCTTAAAGTAATCAAAACCTTCCTTTGATGATAAAAAAAACATCATAAACCTTAATATAAACATAATTAAAGTAAAACTGAAACGATTAATCACATTTAATCGTTTACTGCTTTACATGTTATCATTAACATGCTAATAACATACTTTGAAAAAGGTTTAATGGAAAATGACTAAAGTTCAGATACTTTGACATGCTAACTGGCTAACATGCTAATGTGTGAACACGCAAACATTTTTCACAAATTCAAATATGAAACTCTAACATGATTTATTTTAATGTTCGAGAAATTATCAGTGAAATATTCACTAAAAACATTAAAAACTTTGTTTAGCATCAATGCTAGTCATTAGCATTGTAACGTGTCAAAGTGTTCATTCTAATTTCACTTTATTGCATCAAGAGCCGTTAATCTAATTTCTTCTCTTTGGGTTGTTAGCCTTCTTGATATCTATAATTTTGAATAAATAAATAAGTTTTCACAGACTGAAACTGAGCCGTGAATCAGAGGTCGTCACAGGTTGCTGACGGCCTAGTCCAAGCCTCCCATTATTTCTCTTCACTCCTCATTTCCTGCTGATTATGGCTGTAATGAATCTTGGGACAGAGTCTGCATGGCTGCGACCCCAGGGCATCAGAACCCGTGTAAGTTGATTGGGGTCGCCAACACCTGCAAGGCGTCGATGACGCGACTCGATGCTAGCGCGTCCGCTGCACTGGAATGCTAATAACCTTGTTTACATCGGCTGGTGCAGAGTGGATAACCTCATTTGAATTTCAATTAGTGTCTTTTGGTCCCAACATTTGCTTAAATTGGATTGCTTTCAGCGGCTAATCTCCAGTATTTACAGGAAACTAACGACAGAGTCGGAAGTTCTTCCAACACAACAGAAGAGACAGAAAATGAAGGTTTTAAGGGTTTAATCAAGTCAAAACATCCAGATAGTTGATATGAATAGAAAGAAAGCTGAAGCTAAAGTAAGAAATGTTGGAATGCAGGAGTAATAAATCACCATTAGGCTGGACCAGCTCATTATTTCAGCTCCAAACTGTTTAATACAAACTGGATTTTGTTGAAAGTCACACCTGAGGTATTGGCAGTGTGAGAACTCCCGCCTGCATCGTTTCGCCTGTGGGTTCCTGCTCTAATTAACCAGAGGAGACGGACCGTTTCTCACCAGCAACATAAGGAGAAAAAAAACACTTTGTAGCTTTTAATGAAAACCAAACAGCAAAGCTAACAGAATTTAAAACACGCCTGGCTGCGGCGGTGCTGCCTTTCAACGTCTCCATTAGTAAATTAATAAGGAATCCCAAAACGTAAACGCTGCTGGCCTGTAAAACGTCTCTGGGTCTGGAGGAGACGACGACGCTGCGCCGCTTTCTGGTTTCAGTCACAAGGCAGTGCAGCTTTTTGACCTGATGGACGTCAAACTTTCTCGTAGTCAGTTGCTTGGTAACCATGGCAATGAGCTCAAACAGGAAGTTAGATTCAGCAGCTAGAGCTTCATTTATGCTTAAGTCAGGAAAATGAGACAAACACTGACAGAATCTAAAAAATGTTTTTGTGTAACTTAACAGGTCAGTAAAAGTTTTGAATAAAAGAATGAGGAGAAAGCGGGAAGCAGGTCAGCTATGCTAGCTCTGCTAGCTTGACTTTGACATCTTAACATGTAGCTGAGCTGCAGAATTCGATGCATTTCGGTTCATTTAACACTATAACATGCGACCGACACCAACTCTCTGACAGATCATCGGTAGAGCAGGAGATTCAGTTACGTAATCTCTGCTCTGTTGACAGTAGGAGTTGTTGTCAGTCGGTTACCATGGCAACGAGTACGTGTGGAGTTTTTAATTTAAATAGCTGCTTTTCTATTCAATAATTGCACAATGTGATATTTCAAAAATAAATTAGCTAAATGGAAACACACCAATTTAGGAGAAAGATCTTTTGCCACTAAGAGGAGGTGTGAGGTTTTTTTGGCTGTATTAAAATTGGTTTATTTTGTGAAACTGAAATGGAAACATTTTTTCCACATCACACGAGTCTCATGATCAATAACAGGATGTTGCTACTGGTGGAAACCATGAAGAAGACGACAGGAAGTAGAACTTGATGCGTGAACAAACTTTTTCACATGTGGTTTTAATTGTGTTTTTACAACTTTAGCTGAATATTTGCAATTTTGCACATATTTGTACTTTAAAAGGAGCTACTGTTTGTAGAAGACATCTTGTGAAGTCTTCAAGTCTTTGTCTTAAACCAGAGGTCGAACAAATTAATGTCAAGGGCCACAAACGGCCCCCGGGCCACAGCTTGGACCACCCAATGGTAATATCATTTATGGCCGACTCCCAGTCCTAGAAACCTCTGTTCAATATTAGCGTAGCGTTCGCCTCTTGTAGCTTGAGCTCCTCACTGTAATGCATTTATTTTTATTGTTTATGTCTGTGGGCCACAGGAAGTGGAAGCCAATAGACTAATTCACTGCAGCGCTCAATCAATGGCACAGAATGAATTTGCTGGCTGCGCACGGCTCTCCATCATGCAGAAGACAACGTTAGCGGGCCGCCAGCAGGACCAATCCAGGCAGGAGGGTGTTACTGGGAGGTAAAGGTTCTGTCCGGGAATAAAATACATTCAGACAGAAATAAAGCTTCATTGAGCAGGTAGAAAGTCGGAGCCAGAACCTTCTGGAAAATGTTTCTTTGGATTACAGAACAAATGAAGCTCATCGACCGCTGAGCAGCAGCCGCTTTGTGATGGCAGGATTGATGTTAGTTTTCTTCTAATTTCCCTCCCTCGGCGTCGGGAAGAACCATGAAAGCGTCTCACCTGGTTTGACGGGAAACGGGGAGTTTAGGAAGCGTGAGGCTCAGAGATCGCTCTCATCTGGGCCTTTAGAAACAACATGCTCAGGCGATGACTCGCTCTTTGTTTACAGCTCTGGACTCTCGGCTCGCATCACATGATGATCCTCTCAGAGCAATCACACCCCACACACACACACACACACACACACCGAGGGAAACAATGAAAGCACCAGGACTGTATTTGTGCTCACATTATAACCCAAAACAAGCTCCATTGTTTTTGTTCTGCTCACTGGTTCAGATCCAGTTCATTTCTAAGCTGCTGCTTGTTCTGGTGCAACTGGTGAACAATTATTGACTAACTGAACATTTTATTGATCATTTTTTAATATGAAATTCATCTTTGATGATCTAAATTTTGGCCAGATCAGGTGTAGTTAAAAACTCATCATTAAAGTTGTTGTTTCTCTGCATGTGTCCATTAACTGGGTTGTTTTACACTCGCTAGCTGAACTTTCCCCAATCGGTTCTGACTGAACAGAGCAGCGAGCGGTACCAGAAACCTTCGAGAATAAATAAAAACAAGGTGAGGGTCCAGATTCAGCGCCGCTAATTTAATGTAAAACCACCTGAAAATCTGTTAAATCTGTAAAGCAGAAGCTTTACGCTGGTTTGTTGCCGTCTGGAAGAAAGAGGTCAGATGGGAAGGAAAGGAAGCAGGAAACGTGTTTTCTTAGTTCCTGTCTGTGGGTGACTTCCTGCCGTGACTCAGGCCTCGAGCGCGGAGCGGCGCTTCACGCCGCCGCTTCACGCCGCCGCTTCACGCCGCCGCTTCACGCCGCTGCTTTGGTTTCAGAGCTTCTGGCCGATTCGCAGCCGTTTGAAACGAGCATAAAACGCAGCGGGGGCCGGAGGAGGTCGCCTACAGGAGTCTGGATCGGGTCGGACAAAAGGTTTTGTTTTTCCATCTCTGACTCGCTACCTGTCAAACTCCCAGCATGCATCTGTGATAAGCGGAGGAAGAAAACGGAGCCGCTTTCTGATTTCAAACGCAAATTCAAAACAAAACAGGTTCAGTTAAGATCTGTGTTCATGTTTCTGTTATTCTGTTTTACCTTTAAGCCCTAAAACGTCGACATAAAACAAGCTGGATTTTTACATCAAAGAAAACTACTGGAAAGTTGAGTGGAAGGAAAAAGTGCGGTAAACAAAGGAGCAGAAAAGACAAATGCAGCTTGGAGAGCACTGGGACGCAAAATGCAAACAATCAGATTTGCTTGAGTTCACAAGTCAATCTTTCCAAGTGCAAATCAAGTCTCCAAATTTCAGTCTTTAAAAGGCAAATCGAAGCTCAAGTCTTCATCTGGTAAACCCAAATCAAGTCCCAAGTCTCTGACAGGGAATCCTACCGAGTTTTTTCTTCGTGTCAAAGTTTCTAACACTAAATTAAATATACAACATTTTTAGATCCGAGTCCAACTTCAGTGTGAAGTCTTTTTTTTCAAGTCAGAGTTTGAAACTCCAGTCCAGATGTTCGAGTCGTTTTGTAGTTCGAGTCGTTTTGTAGTTCGAGTCGTTTTGTAGTTCGAGTCGTTTTGTAGTTCGAGTCGTTTTGTAGTTTGAGTCGTTTTGTAGTTTGAGTCGTTTTGTAGTTCTGCACCAGCTCCTGGTTCGTTTTCCTGAAACCCTTCAGCGATTCGAAGCTACTTGAAACAGAAAACGTTTTGTCACCATGATCCGGATCAGAACCAGCGCGGCCCGCTGACCCGTCATGATCCGGATCAGAACCAGCGCTGCCCGCTGACCCGTCATGATCCGGATCAGAACCAGCGCGGCCCGCTGACCCGTCATGAGTCGGATCAGAACCAGCGCTGCCCGCTGACCCGTCATGATCCGGATCAGAACCAGCGCTGCCCGCTGACCGGGTCTGCTCACCTTTCTTCCTGTTGAAAGCGCGGTTCATGGTGGAAAACGAGCGTGGGCCGATCCTCCACCTGGAAAAAACAGCAGGAGACGAGAGTCAGACTAAAATCAACAAAAAGAATCACAACAACAACAAGCGATGAGGTAAAGTTTACTGAAGGAGAGACGTCCAGGAAAAGGTTTTATTTACATTTATATGAAGGAAAGTGGAAAGTTTTCCTGCCACATGGTGAGAAAACAGCAGCTTTTGCTCCAGAAACACAGAAAATGTTCATTAAAATCAAAACTTTTCTTAGAGGAATTTACAACATTCATGACATAAAAGTCAGAATTAAAACTGCAAAACTAAAAATCACAAAGTATTTATGGTCCAGTTTCTACTGCAAATATATTAATACACTTAAAACAAGATCAAACTAACTTAGTGGTAGTTTTTCAACACAATAAATGACGTTGATTTAAGATAATAATTTCTTAATATTGTTGAAAAGTGCAAACATTCAGCTACTTTTTACCAATTTTAAGGAAATATCAACTTAAAACAGACTTACAGTTTTACTACTGAGATAAAAGTGACAATAAGAAATATTTGTTTCTGTTTTTAAGTAGCTGTATGGCACAACAATAATGCCACAAAACATTCCCATTTTTAACAAGAGTCTTTAGGACACAAGTCACATAAAGAAATGTGATTTATGTCACTAAAATGCTCACATTAACCGCATTTAACTATATTTATTTGTATTTATTGATCAACACTGAACAATCATAAATAATCCCAGTTTAATAAGTTTTTAGACATTTATTAGAATTTATTGAGACAATGATGGATGAAAATCTTATGATAAGGAATTAATTGCAATAAATGATTCTATAAATGCTCACAAAACTTAAACTTATTTATTGATAATAAGATGATTATTTCTACTGCAAATATCTCAGTTCACTTGAAATAAGATCAAACTAACTTACAAGTAACTTTCCATCCAGAAATAGGAGTTTATTTTTAGTCAATAATTCCTTAATATTGATTAAAAAGTATCAGTTTGATTGGCGGATAAATTTACTTCTAACATGGGGAAATTGCCTTGTTGCAAGTAAATTTATATTTATACTGTAGTTCTTTAAAAAAAACAAGTAATTTCTTTGAAGAAACTTGAATGTGACCCTCGATTCGAGAGCCTGCATCAGTTCCCCCGCGAGCGATCGGCGACCTGGAGAGCGACAAGGACAAACGACCGCCGTCAGCGCCGGAGCGGTCGCTCCGCGCCGACGGCGGCCGATCCACGATCAATATTCCTGAGTGACTGGAAAACTCGGAGTCACGGCCGACTCACTACTCCACTTCTGTAAAAACACACCAACCCCAGCAGAAAACACACCCAGCTACGCTTTTCCATGAAAAAACAGGGGACGAGCGCAGGGGGTCCAAACTGAGGCCCGGGGGCCGTTTGTGGACCTCGGAATGATTTTGTTTGTCAAAAACTGTAAAAATGTGTTGGCCAAAACATTTTCAGCTAAATTTCATTTCCAAAACAGAAAATTTGGAAAATAATAGGTTTTTTTTATGCTTTGTATTTTTAGTGATGCACTGCAAAAACACAAAATCTTAGCAAGTATTTGTAGTTTTTATTACACTTGAAACAACGTATAACGAGACATTTTAATAAACGTCAAGCAGACCAGAGATTGCTCCAAAAACAGGAAGTGGACTACAGTGCACTGCATTCTGGGTAAATACAACCAAAACAAATGTGTTAGCTTAGCGCTAGCAGCAGAAATGTCTCCTGGTCTTCAGCCAAAGACTAAAGAGAAATCCTCCAACACTAAAATCTGATCCTCCATCTTGT